>JAPYYV010013208.1:0-10883 GCA_030522625.1 Copidosoma aretas
ACGAGCTAATGATCTATGTGTCGGTGAATTAGCTCGGTAGTGAGCTCGTGTGTGGCCGGGAGATGGCGCTAAAACATGCGTTCATAAGCTGGAAGAACCGATAGAGCGCAAAAAGTATGTATCGATGCATTCATCGTTGGTGTTAATCATAACAATAAAATTAAATAGACAATTAACGGGTAGTTGTGGTGCACGTGCGGGTATTTCCGATTAATGACAGAATACTTGCACGTAACTGGAGGTTATGTGGTAGTAACTTCAGATGATTACGGATACAGCATTACTTGCGTGTACTTACAGGAACTTGCAGGTACTTGCGGTTACTTGCGAGTACTTGTGGGTACTTACGGACACTTTTCGGTACTTGCGGGCACTTTCAGGTACTTGAGAGTACTTTTGGGCGCTATGAGATGCATGGGGCTATTTTCGGGCAGTTGGAGGTATCCGCAAGTCTCCTTAAGTGCCCGTAAGTACTCACAAATATCCTCAAGAACCCGAAAGTGACCACAAGTACCGAAAGGTGCCCGTAAGTATCCGCAAGTAACCGCAAGTGACCGCAAGTACCTCCAGGTGCCCATAAGTTCCCGCAACTACCTGCAAGTACCCGCAAGTATCCCCAAGTGCTCGTAAGAACCCCCAAGTTCCTGTAAGTACCCGCAAGGACCCCTAAGTGCCCGTAAGTACCCGCAAGTACCTGCAAGTTCCTGTAAGTACACGCAAGTAATCAGGTATCCGTAAGCATCTGAAGCTACTGCGTTCCCGCCACATAACCTCCAGTCACGTGCAAGTATTCTGTCATTAATCGGAAATACCCGCACGTGCCCCACAACTACCCGTTAATTGACTATTTAATTTTAGTGTTATGATAAACACCAACGATGACTGCATCGATACATACTTTTTGCGCTCTATTGGTTCTTCCAGCTTATGAACGCATGTTTTAGCGCCATCTCCCGGCCACACACGAGCTCACTACCGAGCTAATTCACCGACACATAGATCATTAGCTCGTTAATTATCCGGTAATGTTATTTCTTGCCCTATTAGACGCAGTATAAATTGCTGTACATGCTGGTGACCGCTGTTAAAGTACTTTTGAATGACCCTGCATATATATATATATATATATATATATATATATATATATATATATATTAGGGTGTCCTCTTCACCCACTTGGTTTTTTTTCTTGCAGCGCCCCTAATTTTTTAGTTTATAACCTAAAACTAAGTATTAGACCCATTAAAACCCTAAATATTTATTATGACCCGTGCCACAAAGACGATACATTTCCCACCTAAATAACATGGGAATTCGGCAAATTTACATTTTTTTTCTCCTTAGAAAGTTACTATATATCAATGTAAAATACTTTTTTTGTAGGAAATTGAACGCTCTACGACGTGGTATTTTTAATTTTTTGATATATTCAATCCTTCAAGAGTTATTGAAGGTTGAAGTTGAACGTATGAAAAATTTTTGGATTTTTTTTATTTTGAGCGCTAAATGATGATTATATCTATAAAAAAAATTGTTTACTGTGGAAAATGTGTGATTTAAATTGCATTACTTAAAAAGTAGAAATTATTGAAAAGACATAAGTACAAATCATAGGTACTAATTTTACTGATTTATAGTATCATTACTTTTTCTACATAATCTATTTATACCTGTGAATTTTCACGAAATTTTATATGATTTTATGAAACTTTTATAATGATTCCAGTACTGTTAGAGATGCAGAGATTCTTTTTACAATTATTTTTATGATAAATTAAAATTTGTATTTACACATGCGCACTTAAGCATAACTTGTACTTTGACTAATCGGGCACACATCAACGTGTCGGATGTTTCAATTCATTAAGCAAATATCTCTGTAGTAGGACTCTTCTTAAAAGAAAGTAAGTGAAAGAGAGAACGCACTATAGTCAACATTCGGTGATCTTACTAATTTCTCCCCTATACACATATATTTGTCTCATGCTTCTCTTTTTTTCTACCCTAGTCGATGGGCGGGATAATTTGATGTGAGCGCGGGATATTCGGTAGTTACAAGTCTTTACTTACCGCCGCGCGCCGTTCGCGGTAATTAGGTAATGGAAGAGGGAGTAAGGAGAAAGCTTGGGTCAACTGGTACGGCCCGTCAGTACAGCTGTACATTTCGTTTCATCAGATTCGTGATCATTATAGTCTGTCCATTTTTATTTTTACTTGCTTTGTGTTTAGTCGTCTGTTCATATGAATGCCTATCATCGTGTTCGTTAACTTTTACATTGTAAATCGAAGAATCATGCAATTTTTATATCTGCGCCCGTCATCGCGTTCGCAAACACGTGCCTAATCTTTTGAATTTTCTCTTTTCGTTTGCCCTGACGGCCAAGCTTCAGCACCTGTGAGTGCGTGCATCGAATTTTTTCTCGTTTTTTCGCGGCACTCTCGCGTCATCCTCATGTTATTCTAGCGGCGCTCTTACGTCGTACTGGTACTGGTCTCGCATCCCCCTCGATAGAGACTGCGACACCCGTAGAACTTCGAATTTGATCGACGGTGTCTGCTATCCTAGTCACCTATATCATCACGTGTGCAGACTTTATCCGTATAATGAGTGATAATCAACCTATGGATCTAAGGAAAAATATGTTTCAAATCGATAAAACAATAGATAAAATCAACTATAAAAAGTTACTCACAAGTAAAGAAGCTCTACAGCTCTTATTTTATCACACAAGATATCTTAACCAATCGTTGGACGATAACTGTTCGATCGCTGTATCTAAAATAAAAGAATTTTAGAAAAAAGCAGAAATTCGCACCCAAGACAATTCAAGGTGCATCGCAAAATTAAAAAGGCTTTATACTGTATACAGAGACGTACACAAAACTGCTAATTGACAATATAAAAAAAAAAAGCAAGACTTATGCAATAATCTTAAAAAATTATTTGATATTACTCACGGAAAAACTTTGGAAATGATCGACAACGGAACAAAAAAATTTTTATTGACCAACGAACTCAAAGAATTTTGCATTTTGATCTCGCTGCACCAGATATTGACTTGTTGCTAATACCTGGTATTTTGAAAATAATGTATAAGTGAAACGAAATTTCTCATTCAAATTAATTAGTTCTGAATTCAATTATGGGAACACTCGTTTTATCTCCCGAGAATCATCTAAAAAACGACAAATTGTCCAGACATGCGTCTTCAACTCATTTACTTTTAGTAACAGATCATGTTGTGACGAGCCCAGAAAATATCTGTGGTAAGATTTGGCGCTTGTATTTGGTAAGAACTTTCAAGTATTTGTATATTTTATCTTTGACTATTTTTATTGTTCAATAGATTTCAATGTGCCAAGAAATTCACAAACCATTAGTGAAATAAAATCCATCGGAGAAACTTTGAGTAACTCGAAATCAACTCCTGTGTCCGAATATGAAGCAAGTATGCGATATTATGAGGCAAAAAGTCTTAGAGTAACAATTAATGTTCTCACAGAAGATGTAGTTACGGCGTTTGATAACTGTAATATTTCTTACAGAGACTCAGTTCGTATTTTTTTAGCTTTGGCACCGGCTGTGGGACTTAATCCACATGATCTTGTACTAAATAAAACTTCTTTCCATGATATAAGGTCTAGTTTACGAGAAAAAATGGCTAAAAAATTATAGTTTTCTAGAACGAAACTGAAGTTTTTGCTGCAGTAATACACTGAGATAGGAAATTGATTCCAGACAGTATGACTTGTGAGCGAATTGAGAGACTGCCTATTTTGATTAGTTGTAATGGACAAGAAAAACTCCTTGCTGTGCCTGCATTATCTGATAAATGTGGTTCTACTCAAGCAGAAGAAATTCAAAATACTATTTGCGAATGAAGACTTAATAAGTCTGTTAAAGCGCTATGTTGCGACACCACTAACTCTAACCTTGGTTGGAAAAATGGAGCCACAGTTATTCTAGAAAAAAAACTTGGAAAATATTTGTTGTACCTCCCTTGTATAAATTAGTATTGTCCTGCGTTTACTCAAACAAAATTCCAGGCACGATCGGACCAAATGTACTATTATTTAAAAAATTTCAGTGGCAATAAAGTTCCATCGATAAAACATATTATGCGTTCGTACAAAAAAACAAATGGAAAAAAATACGACGAGATAAAATACTGGAAGTTACTGCTAAAATTGACGATTTTTTGACCACTCTTCTACCACGTGATGACTATCGAGAGCTCTTGGAATTATGTAAAAATTTTTTAGGCACAATGGACTCTGAAAACATCAAATTTTATAAGCCTGGAGCATTCTATCATGCTCGATGGATCTCCAAAACAATTTATTGTTTTAAAATTCATATTTTTCGCGACTGCTTTGAGTTAACTTAAGAAGACGAAAAAAGTTTACTAGAAATCTCAATATTTATCGTGTTTGTATACGTTTCATTTTGATATACTGCACCTTCAGCTAAAACAGCTCAAAATGAAGATCTTGATTTTATCAAAGCAGTGTACAAATATCGAATAATTGATCAACGCTTATCAGAAACAATTTTAGCAAAGTTCAGAAACCATTTATGGTATTTGAGTCCAGTTGCAGCGGCTATATCTTTTTTTGATCAAAATATCTCTTCTGACGTAAAGCAAAAAATGGTGGGGTCTTTAAGATCAAGTGATGAGGATCAGTTTAACTTTCCAAAACGTTTTATGTTTAATTTTGATAATTTTAAATTGTTTCTTAACAAAAATGTTGATCATTTTATTAATTCTAAATCTGCCAATTCTTTTAAAAGATTTGGTATGGATCCAAATTTTCTTCAATTAGAGAACAGCAGATAGTCAGATAATCTAAAGTATTTAAGAGGGATATAAATTGTTTAAAATCTACGAGTGGTCAATGATACTGCAGAGAGAGCTGTCAAACTGACTGAAGAATATATCAATTCTCTAGCAACGCACGAAGATCAAAATTAATATGTCATTCAAATTGTGAGTGAATATAAGAGAATATATCCAAATGCGACCAAAACATGTTTATTATTCGAACTAATTACCATAATTTGACATTTATTATAATTAAAGTGAAATGCTTTACACCAAAAACAATTTGTTTTTAGAAAAATAATGATAATTTAGCGCTGAATCATAAATGAAACCAATTATTTTTATTACATATGTATGCGTACAAACATAGATAACCAAAGCAATCTTATAAAAATTCGCTAAAAATTCGAACAAATTTAGTCAATATATGAAATGAGTTTACTGATTTATCAAATAATTGTTGATAATTTAATCCTGATATTGACTCTTATTAATATTTAAGGTTACTATTGATTCATATGTATATGTATACGATATTTACGCAATTATTATTATTATAGAAATAGTTATGAGCCTTTGTTTGTTATTTTTGGTCATTTTAGAATCAATTATGAAAAAAAGTTTATAATAGAATATTTTAAAATTCTTTCTTAATATTTGTAGATACGAATTCTTTGTTGGCGTATTTTTCCATTTTTTATATAGATTTTTTTATACTTCTACATTTTCTTTGTTTGTTTCATAACTATTGATAATTTTTATCGTCTTATAGTAGTACAAATATTATTTTTAATTAAGTCCCTTTTGTAATTAAATAAACATACAACAACGTGTTAGAATTTCTTTTTACATTGACATAATATTATAATTTATATTGCATCACATATTTTTGAACTTTCAATCTTTACTGTTGTGCCTCATTTATCTACATAAATATCTTATATTTTCACATGAATCTTCTTCCTCCTGCGTATCTCTCCATTTTTTTGGCATCCTTCATTTTTGACTTATATTAATATTATTTTATTTGTGGTTTCTTTTCCTCTTTACATAGCAATGAGTGCTATGTATATTTTTTTTTTTCATTGCAGATCCTACAGTCTATCACTTAAAAACTTCTAAACTCACCTACATCTTTTTTTTTCTTGCTATATTTTTCTCTCTACCTTTTTCTTTTTTTTTTACATTTACCGAATGATAGAGTCTTTACATACCATGTAGTTCTTTTGGATTTACTGATTGACATAAGTCTTTCTTTCCTTTGTAAAATTATCTTTGATTTTGTCAAATTTAATTTCCTCCGTTGCTCTTTTTATAATTCCTATCGTTTTCGAATTCTCTACTTTTTTATGCACAACTTTAACTTCGTTGCCTATTAAGAATAATTTTTATCGATTTAGTCCGTAAATTCTTTGATTAGGCATAAATAAGGCAACCTGCTCTTGTCCATTTTTGTTATGTCCACAAAGTAATTTTATTCTCTTTTTCTTATGCCTATCTTTAGACTAACCTTTCCTGCCTCCATTTCTCATATATATCCTGGTGTATTTGCTTTAAACCCAATATGATATTTGTAAACCTAATTTTTTTTTTTTCCCTTTTTCTCTCCCTTTTTATTCCCAAATCCATGCCTACCTTTCTCGCCTTCAGCTTCCGTATATATCTTTTTGTCTTTGCTTATAAACCCAACTACATATTTTGAATCCACCTTCTATTCTTTCTATATATTTTTACTCTGTCGTATAGGCAAATCTCAGCTACGTATGTGCAATATAATTTAATCATTTAGTCTATGAAAAATAGTATTTAATTAAAACTTTCTACGTTAGCTCTTTGATTAAGCCTAAAACTGCTTTGACTACCCATTGCACCCTACCTGTGGTTTTTTCTGTGTGCTACGATAATTTTTTGTTAAGAACTACACTCCTGGGTCTATCGGTCCATGTTCTTGTTTAAAACTTCCAATGCCTCTAATTAATATCAAAAAAGATCTATTTTTATCCTTTTCCATTCCTAAAAATGAAGATGTTTCTTGTGCTTACTTCCAGTATATTTTTTGCACCTAAAACGACGTCATGAGATAATTTAAGAAAGTAAATTTTAAGTTTGCCTACTGTTACACCTCTTATAATATTTTACATCCACGTATCGTCTATAGTCCCTATGAATAAACTTGAAATTACCAAGCTACACAGGCACCCCTGTCGTACCCCCTTTTTTTTCTTCAGTAAATTTGTTGGCCCCCGACCGTTATTACCTTTTTTTTGTTACATTTTAAGATTATTGTCAACATCTTTTTCATTTTGATACTTACGACATTCATATATAATTTGATCCGGAACATTTCTCTATTAATGTTATCAAATTCTGTTTTAAAGTCTACAAAAACATCATATAATTTATTCTCTATTTCCCTTATTTTATTTTCGATCAAACTATTTAGTACAAGAATATGGCACCTTGTTCTCCTTTTTGCTCTAATGACAGCCTGACTCTCCTTTATTATTTTACACTCCTCTACCTATTTTTTTACTTTTTTAACGGTCGTAATTGCTAATATCTTGAATGCTTCATTTAAAAACGAGGCACTCCCGTAGTTTTAACGTCCTTCTACTTCTCCCTTGCCTTGTTAATTTAATAGATTCTTGCTATTTCCCACTCTTTAATAGTATGTGTGCTAGTCCATAAGCTATAAATTATGTTTTTGAATTCAGTCATCCAAAATATTCGCAGATTCTTGAAACAGTCTTACATAATTCTGTCTTCGTCTGTGTCCATTATTTTCTTTCATTTTTACATAGACAATATTTCATTAAATGATGGATATATCCTGGTAAGATCTTTTTTGGCATTACTGTTGATTCAGTAACTCCTTCATTCGTTTTCCGTATAACATGTATCGTTGTTGTCTCTTGACAAATTTTGAAAATTATTCTTGTATGCCACTTTCCTTATCACCCTCCCTCTTTTTTTCCTGTTTTAATTTTTTAATAGCTCTCCAAAACTTTTTTAAATTAGGTTTTCTGCTACTTTTCTTAGGTTTCTTAGGTTTGTTTAATTTTTTTTTTCTTATTATTCTATTCATGCATTTTGCAATAGTCTTTAATTCTATCTCTACTCTCTCTTCTATTTTTTTAGTATTCTATGAATTTATCTATGTTCCATATTATTTGCTTAATTATTGTAGACTCCTGTTTATTAATTTGCAACGATTTGTAGCTTTATTGATTCTTTCATTTTTAGTTCTTCTGCTACCTGTGTAATTACGTAACGTAGCCTATCCTATTTTTTTGAGATATTTATTTCATGTGTATATTCGCCTTGCTGCGCGCTCTGCTTGAAAATTTTCCAGTTATTATATTTATATGATAATTTATTTTGAAAATTATCATATGAATATATAAAATTGATTATAATAATAATCAATTATTTTTTCTATATATTAAATAAGCTCATAATTGGTTAATTCTCCAATTTAAAAACTGATTATTGGAATATATTTTGATTTTTTTTATTCATTAATATTTAATTTTTTTTTTTTTTTATTCTGTCTCAATAATATTTCTTTAAAAAAAACTTTCAATTTAAAAAATAATAGAACATTAAAAATAACGATTGCTTGTGCTAGAACTTCGGACAGATATACAGACGTGATGGATTGTGATTTAAGATAAAAAATCATCAACCTCAAATTAGCACATATTACCGAGTACATTTATGTAGAACAAAAATGATACCTTTTTTTGGGTTAACTTAACGGTTTTTTTTTTTTTTAATTACCATTACTTTAAATACTCATAGAACAACTATAAATGCTATGACGAACATATAGAAAATAATCGTACTTTCGAATAAATTTCATAGATAAATCATTTCAATAATTATCATATGAACATATAAAATTTCTTATAACAATAATCCATTTTTTCTTATTTATTAAAGGAGCTTGTAATTGCTTTATTCTTAAATTTAAAAAATAATTTTTGAAATATGTTTTAATTGTTTTTAATTTATAAATATTGTGAATAAGTACTATTTAGTTTATGTAAGAGCTTGTTCAAAAATGTATAATCTTAAATAATTGTTGTCTGAGTTAGGAAAAAAAGAGTACTTCAGCGAAGGAAAACTCCGCTAATAGGCCGCGTCACAATTAGTCAAATAAGGGCTGATTGAGGGCACCTTTCTTTTCTTTGATATTTGAAATAAGCAAGCGAAGTAAACCACCGGGTGGAAGAACATATGGCTCGACCACGGACGTTCGACCACAACTACTCTTCCTTGTTCCCTCGTTTCCATGCCAACTGCGGCAAATACTTTTATCGTTGTTTTTGGCTTCTTGTGATTTCTTTGATCGACAATTGAACGCCAGATAACTCCTGTCATTCAACGAAAAAAAGGCTCAAAATAAAGTGACTTTGTTGTGAGCTCCAAAAAACAAAAACGTCTCAAAACGAAGTAACTGGGTTGTGAACTTCATCTCTCTTGTTTCTTTCATTTTAAAAGTTAATTAAGTTAAAAACAAATATTCTGATTTATTTTTAATGCTGTTTTGAAAATATTACTTTTAAAAAAACTTTTAATCTAAAAAATAATAAAACATTGAAAAAAACGATTCCTTGGGCTAGGACTTTGGACAGATACACAGACGCGATGGATTATGATTTTAGATAACAAATAATCATCCTCTACTGAGCACATATTACCGAGTGCATTTATGAAGAACAAATCTAATACCTTTTTTTGGGTACACTCAACAGCTTTTTTTTTAAATTATCATTACTTTAAATACTTATAGAACAACCATAAAAGCCTAATAAAAATGCTTCAAAATAATTTTCAACAGCTATCCGGACGGCCATGAGACATAAATAAATAGTGAATTTAAGGAAGCGTAAGGACAAAAGTCAGATTGAGCCAGCTGATAGGTAACCTTAACCCATAATACTTACAGTACCACACCCTTTGAGGCTCAGGCTAGATATTTGTCTTCTTACTTCCTAATACCTAAATAAATATAAAAGCGTAGGTACTCGGTAAGTAGCTAACATTTTTTTGTGTGTTAACTATTGCATTAGATGGAAGAAAGTGATCTGTGCCGAAGTCTGTGTCTTGTCTTTGAAAAATCTTAATAGTTGATTAGACATATCGGCAGTACTGTAGATTTGCTAGATTCTTTGAATTCACCAATATCAACTACTTTGGAATGCAGACTGTTTTAAGGTTAACAATGCCTGTTCATGAAATAACTTTTTTTAATGCGTATATTTATATACATATATGTTATATTCATTTGCTAAATGTATTATTGTTAGTTCAATCCAAAAGGTATAATACAATCGCAAAAAATAAGTTGAAATTCCAATTAAATTAGATTTTGAAAAAGGTAAATCAAGTGGTTGTAAAAAGTACTTACATTGTGTTAAAGCATACAAAGTTTTAATCAAATCTACTTGTAGTATTGTGATATTACAATTTGCTCTTCTTTAAGAAAATATTTTTTTTTTATGTGATATTTCAAGTATGCTAATAATAAAGAAAGGCTCTAAATAGATAAAGCGATCACTATTATTAAAATCATGTCGTACTTGCTAAACAAACTATATCGTTGATAAATGACGGTCTAAAGTCGTTTCGTCTTTCGAACCAGAACGGTTAAAAAAGAACTGTTGTTTTGCGTACACAATTTTTCAAATAGTTATGGCCGACTAGAGACCGTCCACGGATGGTGATACTAACAATTTCGAAAGAGATGGTATTTTCATAACACTGGGCATAATTTATGTGTGTTTTGATAAAATCACAGAGAAATCAAGCGATTTTCCCCTCTTTTAACAGTAATGTGCAGGAAGGCTGTTAAGTAGTGGTATATTAAAAACCAACATCATTACCAATTTCTACACATACATATATGGGACGATCTTTTACAAACCGAACACCTTTCTGACCGACACATTTTTGATTTTGCTGAAACTTTTTTTACGGGTTCTGTATTAAAAAAAAAGAGACGGGTCCTTTTTTTTTTTTTTTTTTTTTTATTTTTTTTTTTTTTTATATTTTTTT
>JAPYYV010013216.1:0-10482 GCA_030522625.1 Copidosoma aretas
TAGATACGAATCCGCTTGTTTACGTGCTGAGGTTAACTATCGCTCATCGCAAACACGGTCACCTTCTCGATTGAATATTTTATAATATTGCCTGGTAAATCCTAATATTCTTTACGTCATTTTAAAGCTTATCATTTCTTCTGTCTGTACCTAGTTTTTTAATAAGAGTTAAGGTATATTTAGGGAGATATCGGAACATAATTGATCAAAATTCAATGGCCTCCATGCACATGCATGTTAAACGTCAATTTTCAATCAACTCGTTTGCAAAGATTTGCCTGGTGATATAGTTTGAAATTTTGAGAGATGATTCGTTTTATATCGAAGTACAAATCCTCTAAGTTTTAGTCATAGTTAAGGTAGTTCAATTTCGTGATGAGCCACCTTAATGAAACTCTTCTGGATCAAAATCAGATGCTCTCCGAGGACATTTTGCCAACACCGTGCACCTGTGCAAAACTAGAAACTCTCTGAAAAGAAGTCAGTCCTACTGTTTGCAAATAGATCGTTCAGGGTGGAGCAGATACAATCAACTCAGCATGAATATTTTAAGAGTTGAGAAAATCAATCCCGAATACATGCTTGAAAAAAGTTTTTATTACTTTTAAAATGAAGCATCGATTCCAGATATATACACAACAGTAAACTTAATTTTTTTTAATCGTATAGTTTGCAATAATAATAAAATTGAATGCTTGTTTTTTGTTTTGTAGGAGTAAAGAATTTATAAGAGGAGTATGAGGAAATCCATATTGATCAACTGCAGTATCAGAACTTAACAAAGTATTGTAAAATAAAAAGAACAGCTAGGATTTCTGAACGCAGATTTCAGGTCGTTTTTAACTAAACCAAAATATTTAAGTCCATTTTGCGTGCCGGGTCGATTATTGCAAGTAAGAAATTTTATTTTCCCAAGTTTTTCAATATATTTTGTAAAATCTTATTTGACACTTTTATCTTAATTCATAATTACAAAACGGAAAAGGCTCATTTGGCTGGGGTGAACTAATAAAATGTAAAAAGAAAAAACCAAAAGAATTCAAAGACTCAGAGCAAAAAAAAAACACTTTAGATGTTTGACTCAACAGAAATGAAAGTAGAAGTTTGCAATACTTAACGAGTACTGCAGCGTTGACACCCTAACAGGGAAAGTTTTTGGAATTACACCGACAAAGAGAATTTCAGTAATTCATCAAGTTTAACTTATTAAAAAACATTGCATACTCAAATTAAATAACTTCACATAATACTTGTTCCTTTTAAGGAGATTCTTGCTGGATACTTTCATAACTCACGTATGGGCCAAAAATATATTCTGGAAGCGATGGGAGCCGGTGTTCTACCTGAGCTTGTTCAGTTTCTCGATAAACCATAAATGTCACACCTTCTTTGCGAGCAGCAAGAACTGCTACCCAAGAAGTGTCTGAATCAAAAAGAAAAAATACCTGGACACCTGTTCGAACAATTTTGTGTGGGGCAACAGGCTGTGAAGCTTTGGTTCCGAAGGATAGCATTGATGAATATCAGGCTGCAGTTGAGTTTTAAACATCTTTTATTCAAAATAAAACAATACTTGAGTTTTATGTGGATTAAAAATGTAAATTTATACATTTCAGGGAGGAGATCATGACATTGCTATACATGCACGTGGTTCAGTAGGGTTCTCAGCAATCAGAGTGAGTTTTCGCATAGCCGGTGTAATTGTTTTTGCATCATTTAGGATGACAAGTTCATCAATATTACAGTCTGTATTAAAGGCATTAATTGAGGCGAAAGCATGGAGTGTTTCAGAGCTATCAGGCAGGAAGATTGTCTCTCTGCACACCATATTCCTTATTATCAAGACAAGGTTTATCGACAACAGCAACAAAGTCTCTACGATTCCCACGTTGTGTGTAAGTATCCTTCAGTTGCACATTTAAAGTTTAATTTGGACCCATAACTTAGAAACAAGGAGGATATTCCAGAAGATTTGCTAAAGTAACTAAAGCCATGGCTGCAGTTTTAACTTGATGCTCAAAACTTTCGCCTGACCTCGATAAGGTTTCGAAAGATGGTATCGATGGATATTAAACTGGAGTTGGCATACTAATGCTTTAATGTTCTTTTTCCTATGTTTCTCATAGTTAAAGCAAAGTTAAATACTTAATAAATCTTTTACTCAGTGTTTAAAACTTATGAGTGTTTATTTGTACACATTCCCTAAGCTTCTATTTTTATCATACATCACTATTTATAATATTTATGAACTCCAAGTTTCCTGAAGTACAAATAGCTTTAACATAATTTTTACAATACGTCAACAAACAGATCGATAAAATCAAAACAATTTTCTCCAGCGGTTATATGTATCAAAAAACCAAAAATAAGCCAAAAATCATTCAAGTTGTTCGAGGGAATCCTGAGATATGACTGAGTACATTCGTACACAAACGTACAGGTGGACATTTTCACTGGAGAAGTGTATTTCGATTCTGAACTTGATGAAAAATATGTATAACATTTTATCTCAACATGTGATTTGTCGTCCATCACAAAGCTTCCTCGGTATATCAAGCTAGCTTAACAAATTGATTTTTCCCGCAATTCAATGGAACCATGACCTAAAATAATTTTTGAAATTATTAATTTATGCAACAAAAAATTAGTAAAGTATTATTAATCAGTTGTGTTGATGTTTTAATTAGTGAGTTTTCAAAAAATTGTAAAATTTTGTACATTAAATAAAAGATAATCATTCATCAAAATGATAACAAAAATTCTGTAACCCAGCTTTGTGATACATTTTAAAGAATTAAATTATAATTATTGCACTGAAATAATAACAAAAAATATATTTGAAAATAAAAAAATCGATTCACAATTGATTACAGTAAGATAAATCCATGAAAATTAATTTTTAACAAAAATATTATGCCAGCTAGGTTTGATAATAAAAAATTAAAAGTCTTTATAATTAAACTAAACTCCCGTGCTTTTAATGATTCTTTTGATAATTCTTGATGCCTTTATACAGTGCAAAAAATGATACTTATTTAAAGACGTCGTCAGACTTAGAAAGTAATGCAATGTAATCAAAATAAAAAAACAGTCAAGCTTTTTTCCTTCTTGGTTCCGGATACTATTAATCGTCGGCTTAGTGTAAGAACCCGCTATATTACTATTAAATGCAAGAACCTGCCATGCCAGTAATTTAGGCAAGAACCCGCTATATCGGTATTTTAGTCAAGTACGAGAAAACCTCTTCATAAAAAAAGGCCTGCTGACTCGTTAATAATAGTATTTTCGGATGAAATTGAAGGTCTAAGTATTGGCTACAATTTGGATACATTGAATTTAAAGCTGTAGTACTGAAACACAGCACGATTCTTATTATAAAATAAATTAAAATCTGCATTTCCTGAGATAGCGGCTTCTTGCCTAAAATACTCAGATAACGGATTCTTGCCTAAATTACTGGACTATAGGGGGCTTCGCCTCATCATAAGAATATAGCGGGTTCTTGCACTAAGCTGACGTGATGTTCCTTTTTTTCGAGTTATAAGCGATAATGTGGAAAAAAAAACAGACCGCAACACGTGGTGCAGTGTAACGCGGCACAATTTTTATTTACTAAATTGTTTTTCAAAGTTTCTCTTTTCAATATTTTGATTTGAAACATTGTACGCACATTTTTAAAAGGTTAGTGCATAATATTGCATTGCAAAATTTCCGGTCTATGTTAATTTACAACACATTTTTATCAATCAAAGTTTCGGTTGTAAGATTACAATTATTTCAGGGAAGCTATCAAACTTTTAAGCTTTTGACAAATACTATAGAAAAGTAGACAGCCTTAGGAATGTCAGTAAAATTTTTGGACCCGATTAGTTAATTATATTTTGATTACTGCCGAGTTGAACGTGACCCCGCGATAAGGGCCAAAACATTGATGTAGGTACGGCATTGCCGCAGTGGAGCCCCCTTTATTTGATTAAAGGATTACAAAAATTTCTATGAAATGAGATGTTTGGTGAATAAAAACAAATTTAATAAATATTGAACGTTTCAGTTAAATCGCTTGTGCAGATCTTTATTATTTCACTTTCTGGTACAAGCTATAATATTTTAATGCTGATGATACATTTTATAGAACTTTCCCTCCGCGTTTATTCGGGCTTGAGACCGACACATTAGTAACGTAATTGGTTCTTATGACATATTGTGATCATTGACATTGGTTTTTAATATGCCGAAATTATTCATCTTCGAGTTTCTTCATCACAACGTTCACTACAAATTACTGATATGGCCACGTTACAAGTTCGTACCGATTCTATTATTTCATTGACAATTTTTCTTTGGCACGCACTATTTTTAGGCAGTCTAACGACGTCCTTTGGTACAGTCACAAAACTGCTTTTTTCACTTATTGGTTCGCGTAACTTATAGATCTCATTAATATGAAACATACAATAATACATTTTAAACGACTGGGAATATGATCGAGGTGCTACTATGAGCAAATAAAATCAGTGTTATCGATTAATGTATCTTTGGCATTCTTCTTACGACAGTCTAACGATGTCCTTTGCTACAGTCACAAAACTGCTTTTTTTTTTACTTATTGTTACGCATAACTTATAGATCTTATTAATATGGAACATACAATAATACTTGTAATTAAAATTAATAAAAATAATAATGTAAACGACTGGGAATATGATCGAGGTGCTACTATAAGCAAATAAAATCAGTGTTATCGATTAATGTATCTTTGGCATTCTTTTTACGACAGTCTAACGACGTCTTTTGCTACAGTCACAAAACTGCTTTCATTACTTATTCCTACACATAACGTATGGATATTAGTAATGTAGAAAAAAAAAAAATAAATTAAAGCCGACTGCACATGAGATCGGGGTGCTACTACGAGCAAGTAAAATCAGTGTTATCGATTAATGTTTCTTTGGCATTCTTTTTACGACAGTCTAACGACGTCCTTTGCTACAGTCACAAAACTGTTCTTTATCTGACATTTCTTACCCTTTGTCTGAAGCAATATTGGCATGTAGCGCTCATGTTAATTGAATTTTTTATGAATAATTGTGCCATAGTAATCCTACTTTCTATCGGATCAAAAGATACGGCTAATGACTCATGTCTCCCAATCTTATTCATGATATCTATTATAAATATGCCACAGCCGTGGCCATCAGTTCGATGTGGACATGGATTCGTAAACCACTCAAGAGTCCATTCGTTTTCACTAAAAATATTGTTAACGTTACGTTTTTTACATATATTTATGTACGCTATGAATTTCTCGAATACTTCGGTGGCTCGTTTAATTAAACGATCAAAAGGCCGGTCATATGGATCAATGAATGATACAGTTTTATCATCTGTGTCAATCATAAATATTTCCTAATGATTATTATGGCAAATGGGCATAAAGATTTTTCCTTTCCTTGTGAAGTCTGCAGTGAGCGTAATCCAATTTTCACGAACTTGGTTTACCGTTAATATACTATTAAAAATATAATTTGTTTGATGTGTGGAAACAAATGTGGCATTAATCCAGTTTCTTTCAAGTATTGTGCAACACGCATTACTAACAGATTCATCCAGATAGTTTCAATCATCTCATGTTTGAAATTCTGAGGAAAATATCAGTACTGTTTCATTAAATACATTGTTTCGAACGTACGCTCCTACTGTATACATTAAGAGCTGTTCTTGATCTTTGCTTTTGTGATCAATATACTCCAGTTTCGAAAAATAATATGCATGATTTTCAATTAGCCCATTATCCAATAAACGATTTGGTTCATCTTGGATTGCAGACGATGGTGCAACAGTATTCGTCGTTTGTGCTAGTGTAGTAATGTCATCTTGATCACAGCCGTTAACATTTGTTACATCGATGGGTTCTTCTCTAGCGAATTTATATTGCCTACAATTCTTTGATTTAATTTTCCACAATTTTTTGTTGTCGATCCCAAATTTTTATAGTAATTTTTCATTGCCCCTGTCAATCGTTGGCAAAATATACTTTCATCAAGGCAGTTCTCAAACATTTCCTCTGCAATTATCGTCTCATTATACACCGTACAGTCATCGATTTTTCGCTTTTTCGGGATTTGTTTATTACGATTTCTTAGAAAACGAACGAGCATCTCGTATGTTGGTTCAAATGACATTAATCCCCCCGTATCCCTTATGTACTGAATGGCTAACATTATTGCTCGCATATTTTCAAAATGTAGACGTGATCTCTTAGGAGTTTTATTTTTAGTATAAACACTCTACTACCGTTCCGTTGAAGCATTCGAATTGGGTAAACACAAAACTTTCAATGCAAACTGTGAAATATTGAAAAATGGTTTGTTACCAGACCCATCTACGATATTTCTTAGGTCAAACCAGAATTTTTCTGTATTTCCCTTAGTCTGTAATTCGTTAGACGATTCATTGGACGGCAGACAATTCCACTCAGTATTCAAAATTTTCATGTATTCTTTATCATGCATTTTAGTTTGTCTAGGCAGGTCTATAATTAATTTAAATAAATTATGATGCTTATCACGGAATTCAAGACTAAAAGCATTATAAGGTTGTAAACATTCCAAATGCTCAGAATAGTCATCTTTGAAACGGTGCCTGTCACTAAATCTCTGGCAAATTTCAATAAATAAATTACGACAATTTGTTACAAACTCCTTTTTGGCAGTAACATTGGCAGTCAATTGTAACGCTTTGACGACTCACTCATCCAATAATATTATATTATTGGTTTTGTAATAAGTACTATCATTTGGATTAATTCTACTTATATCTGTCATTTCCACGTGATCGTTATCCATGTACATTTTTAAAAAGTCTTTGTAAATGATTTTGGAAACGTTACAAATCAATGGATTCTCAAACTGAAATTTTTTCATTGCAGCATATAATTTTGAAAACACAGCCACAACAAATAAATGATACGCTATGCTTATGCTACCTTCAAAATACTGATTTATATCAAGTAAGAAAGGGTCGATTTTTTTTTCATCGAAATCTAATTCTTCCTGAAAAAAAATTTTAAGGTACGACCACAACTCATACAAGCGGAACATTTATTGATAATATGATAGCCATCTTGTTGTACATGGCTTAAGTACTGTGACATTTTTAACACCTAGTTTTAGTTTACAAACGGTGAATCTGCTTACTTGAGCAGAACTACTGCGAATGTAGTTGTAAACGAGATGCGGAATATCTTCGACAATCTTTGGCAGTTGTATCATGGCACTTTGCGCACATAAATGTTGGATGTGACAGCCGCATTTAATTATTTTGATATGTGGCACTAATTCCGTTAATCTTTGCACAACAGAATTATGGATTCCGACCATGACACTAGCAGTATCCGAGTTAAACGCGTCCATATTTGAGAGGGGAATATCCCACAATTCTAATGATGACGACACTTTTTGTGTTATTGTTTCAGCATCTGCTTTTTGGTGTTCATCTCCATCGTAAACTGAAATCACATCTAATAAACTGTCTTCTACTTATCCTGTACTTTTATCAAAATATCGAACGACCATACACAGTGACTTATTTAGAGTAATGTCTGTGCTTTCATCGATCATTAAACAGAATCGTGTTGCTTTCAGTACAGCTGATAATCTTTCTTGTTGACTGGGAGCAATAACATTTCGTATTATGGAAACGATTTGTTTCCGATCAAAGCCTTCAACTTGTTTCACTTTTCTGAATCATTGAAAAATGTCTGAAGAAATGGTAATAGGAAATCATTCAACAGAAATGGCAACCTTTTATGTACAAAGAAAGCAGATATTTTGATTTTTATAATTGCCTTTTCCATATATAAAGTCTCATTTAAAAGATCTGAGCTGTTTTCGATGTGTTTTTTACTTTTAGAGTGACTTTTAATGCACATGATGTTAAATTCAAGAGGACGGCCACAATCAACACAAGAACTTTTATAAATGTCGCTTGCATGCGGTCTGATTCAAAGATATATTTTCTCTATTTTTTAATAAATAGATCTCTCTCATTCTCAATACTGTTCGCATCATAACCGGTTTTTGTATGTTCGCATGAATTCTCATGTAGTTCTTCGACGTTTTGAGAACATACCTCGGAACTGGGAGTCACACAATCCATCACTCGTTCATCAATATCCGCTTCGATATTGTATAGTTGTATGTATTCAATCATTTTTATCTTATGCGTATCGATATGTAATCCATGGCGTCTTCAAACGCTAATGTGTGGAGATATCATTTCCTCGCAAGCTTTGCAGTAGGCTTTCGAGCTGTTGCAATCTTTAGATATCCAATGCTTACAAACAGGATTCTGTTCCCATTTGGGATTATATTCGTTGTTTACCATTCTGATTTATCTGTACGTATGCAATATCATACAAGTCTGTCTTGGACACAATTTTACATCGTTATGTTGTAAACGACAAAATACTTCACGTATTTCTGTATAATCACATGATAATTAATGTGATATTTTTTTAAATTAATCTTCAGCGTTAACACTGATATTGTACATATGCTTATAAATGTACGTTGGAAAGCCACGTTTCTTTTATTAGCGTTCTACTCTTTGTAGAGTTGCTCTTGCTTATAGAAAGAAAAAAAAAGAACTAGAATAATAAAATAATAATTATAATACTTATTGTACTTCCTGATTAACCAATTTCTACTGATGCAGAGATCTGAAAATTAGTACAAATATATAAAAATATAGCATAAAAATTTTTTTTGAATAGTTGCAATGCCATAAACAATGTAAAATAAACGCATGAGTGATTAAAAGTCACATTGTGATAAGAAATAAAATAGGAATATAACGAAAACCTCGTGAATTTTACATTTAGAAGAATTTTTTTAATTACTGGTGAAATCAGAGGCTCTGTCCGCGATGTAAGAATTGGGGAACATAACGCAACAAATTTGTATTAATGGGCAGCAAAGGTTCATTGCAGGGTTTTAATTATCGAAAATACAAATTTTTTGACATGTTATAAAACGTAAAAGAGCTGATGAAGGGCAACACCAAATTTTAGATCATAATTTTGAGTACAAGAACGAATTTTGAAAATGATTTTCTAAAAAGCCATCGTTCCACATGAAAAAACGATCTGACAGCTCACGGTGCCCGTTCGTATACTTGGCATAGGAGCATCTCGCCATTTTTCGCCTTTTTCCATGTTAATAGTCTTCTTATCACATAAGCGTTAATTTATTTATTTTTTGTATTCAGGTCTAAACGTTGTAAAGAAAGATACAGATAATGTACTGTGTAGTAATTAAATATATATTTGGATCATACGATACTCACTAATTTCAAGTAACCTATTAATGGACATAAAAAAGTATGGAAAACTCTTATGTAGAATACTTTCTGTAAATCTGCATGCAATAATTGGAGTTACTTTTCTTTTAGTATGTTTTCTAAACCTTACTCTATTTTATACATGAGTTATATTTCTTATTTATTTGTAACTGTATTTTGTTACTTAATATCACAATAAGAATCCTCTTTAAGTCTTATTCTGCCAAGTTTCATTGTAAATGACAATACATTAACTTTAACATTTATTTAATCTTTTATACGTTATCGTACACATAATATCAAAATAATATAATTTTCATCACGCAAGCACGTAATATGCTCTATATAGCAACGCTTTTACGTGTGCATAGTGACTTATTGCGCACGCCCGCGCCGCCACACATTGGGGCCAAATGAAAAAAAAATGTTCAAAACCACCTACAGCCCACAAATGTAAACCAATTTCCAATTTTTTTTTTTCTCTATAATCCTCAGATGATTTGCAACAATCGATCTGTGCTTAATTATCGATTTTTAAACCATAGAATTTGTAATCTAACCTCCAAAGTTAAAAAATGATATTCTGGACTAATAATATGACGATTTCTTCCAATAAAATTTTAGTTCAAAAAATTTTTTTTATATTTTTAGGTTATGTTACCTGAAATAACTGTAAATTTCGGCAATATAAATTGACAGAGTTCTAAAAATATGAGAAAAACAAGTAGAAATTTATATAACTTTGAGAGGATTGCTTTTTGCCTCACTTTGCGAAACTTTGTTTTAAAGTCAGTAACATAACCTATACGGTTAAAAAACATTTTTATATCCATAATATAACCGTTTTTTTCTGTTCAAAAATTTAAAAAAAAATTGCAAACGATAAAGATGGTGTTTGTAATTAATGTCAATATTAATTTAACTTGAATAAACTTTTTAATACTTTGAGGTTATGTTACAATGAATAACTGTTAATTTCAGTGATGAAAACTGTCTAATAGAATTTTAAAAGCATATAGAGTATACATAAAAATAAAGTTTCTTATAACTCTATGGGATCGCTGTTTCTCAAATTTTTTCGAATCTTGTTCAAAACTTCGTAACATAACCCCCAATAATGGAAAATATTTCGTTTCGGGTGAT
>JAPYYV010013220.1:0-10547 GCA_030522625.1 Copidosoma aretas
ATCCTCGTAGATAGATTACACGTGCATCACACATACACACACACTTTTTACGAACACAGACACACCATAGACGCTAATTAACAAAAAATGTGTACAGACAGAAAAATAATATTTTAATGTTCAAAATCTATTTTTACAACGATTTGCGATATACTTTATAATTTATTGCTGGAACCTCTTCTCGTAAGATTTAAAAATATTCGACTAACGTTTCATAAATCATTCCATCAAATACTTCTGTGATATAAGAAATAATGCTTTCCCGAAATTTAACTGGTGGCTTTAACTAATCAGGCAGTGACATTTTGCAGAATAGTTGCACAAGGGTTATCAATATTTTTAGGAATATTTCTTTTCTATAAAAAACAATTAAAATAAAAAAGTAACACCAAAATTTTTGAATAATTGCACAAGCGACAAATGTAATTTAAAACTGAACAATCTAATTACATTTCGAGAAATGTTTTGTGGACATTTAAATTATTATTTTCGCTAAACTGATTGTGATTTATCGTAGATTAGTATAGAGAAGTTCTTAATAGTACTTTTCGATACTAGTGTTATAAACTAGTCTTCTTCTCGTGTGGACGTTTGCGACAAGTTCACATTGACAAGTTCACACGAGGAGAAAATCAGTTTATAACACTAGTGCCGAACAATACTTTATGACACAACGTGTTATAAGTTCGATTTCGACACGCCTCTTTTTGCACAGCGTGTCCTAAAATCGTACTTAGAGCACGATAAATTTTTTGAAGCATTGATCGAAGTATAATTTAGTGTATAACATTCCAAACATATTTATTATATTTTGCTATAATTTTTTACTATTAGGTTCGCAAAATTCTTTGTTACATTTTATATTAAAGTATCACAAAAGAATTGGAAATACTTTTTGGAAACTTTGTTTTCAATGTAATTATCTATAATGCAAAAGTAGCACGAAAAGTTTTTGAAAGATTGCATGAGCTATTAAAATCATTTTTTGTATACATTCAAACGGTAAGTTTTATAATATTCATTCAATCTGTGAATTTGAGACACGGTGATTTGACACGTCACAATACTCCCTGAAGGGGAGGATCTCTTAGCTTAGTTGCTTTCTCAGCATGACTTGCTATATCAAGCGTACCTTAAGATACAAGTTAGTGGCGTTTCCGTACTTATCATACAGCGCTGGCCCTGTTTCCCTACTACCGTCCATACTGCCACGTGGCAAAAGGCTAGACTTAAGCACTAGGAAGAAATGGATGATGTGGCCCATGCGATCAGCTGCTAATCTTGCTGGCCGCCTGACCGAGCACTGTACATAATCCAAGCAACACAACGGAGTACAACTACCTCTTCTGCTATCGTCTATGAGACTGTACCATCCTGGTGCCTAAATAATGGATTAGAGCGTCTCACTCGTCATCGAGGATAGCCCGGTGAGTGTTCTAGTTCTGTGCGTGTATCATGTCCGCTGAGCGACCTTGCCTAGGGTTATAAATGATTAAATTCAATGTAGTTTAATAGCAGTTAATAAATGATAGTAAATTCTCGAAATTACTACTCATAATTGTCGAAGTGAAAATCAAAACATTTATGATCCCCGAAATGTAGAAAAAAAGAGACGTATATTTAGCAATTTGAAAAACGATGAATAATTTTTCAACTTATAGTGTAATACTTAATTCTCACTAGTCTTAAAATTTTTTTAACAATAAATTTTTTAATCAAATAAATGGAGAGACACATATTTGGTATAGTAGTAATAATGCAATACATAGAGGTGTTGATGAATCTGCTGATGATATTATTAGCAATGTTCCGATAAAAATTTTCAATAGTATCCGTGGAGGTCTACATTGCCATCCACTTCGTTTGAAAATAAACTCGATCGTTAAGTTAGTTGGAAATTTGAATACATCTGATGGGCTATGTAATGGAAGAAGATCAAAAATTTTAAAATTGTTTAAACGCAATATTGAAGCTGAAATAATTGCAGATAAAAATATAGGAAATCAAGTATTCACTCTGAAAACTACTTTGATACTGGTTATTTTTCATCATCTCCATTTATTCTCTGCATACAAATTTTTCTATTTTTACTTGATTTTGCTATGACGATAGACATTTTCAGGGACAAAGTTATAATAATTTTAGATTACATTTTGAAAAGGAATTTATTCTACATGACCAAATGTATGTTTTTCCAATAATAAAATTCAATTGACAAATATGGCCTGGAAAGAAATTTGTTATTCATAATTTTTTAATGACAAATTATGATAAACTCATATTTGTTCAAAATTCATAGTATATTGTTGTTTATGGAGCCAAATCATTTTAAAGTGACATTCATCACTTGAATCATCCAGAAAATTAAATTATTTTCCTACTCATTAAAAATTCTTTATTTTGTACAATATTCTGATAATGATACGATGGGTTCCATAATTGAAGTTCCAGAGAAAACCAATGCACCATTGTAGTATCTTAAAAGTGAAATATATCTTTAAAGTGTCCTGCACGTTTGCAATATTTACTACCATTTTATAATTTTAATTAATATGACGCTGATCCATATAAGATTTCATCTTAAATACCTTAACATTACACTGTTGTTTTAACTATTTCACTACGAGTGGTAAGGAAATCTACCAGAGGGGTGGGGGTCTAAGAGGAGTCTGAGTGGGTCTAAAAGGGGCTCGGGGTGCCTGAAGACGGCCGAGAGGGAAGCAAGAGGTGGCAAATACATTTCAAAATAAAACAAAAAACGAGTCAGTGGGTGCTTGGGCTCCCAACTATGAAGTAATACTTCTTTGGCGGAGACTATATGAATGTAGATATAGCTTTTACAAAACAATATTTTGAATAACCCGATTCGATGTATCTATGGTGTTGAATTTATCGTTGGAATGAACATATTCGTTAATTGGGTGTGGTTTAAATAAATATTTTAATATTTAATAGATGAAAAATTACGAAGAATATATTATGTATATACGAGAAGTACAGAGTATAGCCATGGCATGACGTGCGGCCATGCTGGCTAGTGAGAAACTGCCTGCTTTCATCGAATCTTCTGATTATTTCGAAACAACTTCCTATTCTAATAAAATCTCTAATGTCACGCTCGCATCTGCCACATAAGCTCACACACTTATTCTTAGTCACGTATATAACACCCACAATATAATATACATCTAAAAGAATGCTTCGAAAATAATGAAAAACCAGTTTTATTAATAAATGTTTATTTAATCACAGAAAATGGATGAATAACATATTTTTAATAAAATAAGTTATAAACACCCAAGGGTCCAATCCTGCACAGAACAACTCTACATAAGCACTCTTCACCTCATATTACTAGAACAACAAATAGTGGCTGCATATGGTGTAGATTGATTTTGCAGAGTTGTAGGGTGAAAGAGAGAGAGCGAGAGCGAGTGAGTGATGGATAGGATATGGAAGTCATGTGCGTAAATAGCATGACAAATAAAAAAAACTCTACATTAGATGCAATGAATTTTTTCTAAATCAAAAGCAACTTAAAGACTTTAGCCTTTTTGTAAGTTATGTTCTTTCTAAATAATATAAAAGATGATTTCTAAATTACGTATGCACGTCTGCGTTGAGTTGTAAACTTTTCTATTTTCGACCTATATTGTTTACCCGTCGACTTATAGCGTATTTTCTGTTTTTTAAAGGTTGTGTTGTGATAAAATTATTTTGGAATAATTTGTACGCATTCGTATTCATATCTCAAACATGTGATGATTTTTTTTGAAAGTTTTTTACTCCTTTTTTACCAAGACATACCCGAAACTAGGAAAATGAAGGTTATGGCATAACGTTGACTAAAACCGCTCTATTTCAGAAACCTAGATATGTTTATAAACCCTTTATGACACCCGTAAGAATTGACGATTTTTGAATACGTCGAGTTTATGTGCGCACAAAACCAAAAAAAATTATTTCTGTATACTTGTCATGATATCATAAACATGCTCTTATTTTTATACAATTTTTCTTTATTAATTTTATATAGATACATCCAAAACACTGGAAATTGAGATTATGTTTATACATCAACCAACACCACTCTATTTATGCTCTGCGATGATTTTTTTTTTCCTTTCAAAAACCCATAATAATTGTTATTTTTCATGGCAAGTATTTTTAAATAGTTTGAGGTTAAGTCATAATAACAACCCACTGAATAAATAATGGGCATCAGCATCGATCTGCTGAGCCTGCAAAAATTTTTTGGTAATTGTTTACTGTATTTAAATAAAAATAATAACAAGTCTTTGCATGTGTGTATTACACGCCCATGCGGGCACACTCACACACAGTTACACAAACATCCTGACATATGTACATACGTACATACAAACACATTAAACACACGGTATACGTAATACACTATACATTGACTATATAATTATATATGTGGTGGAATCTCAAGATGAACAGTGAGACTGTAGCGGTCACTGATCCACCTATGTTGCTTAACTTTAATAATTTTGAAAGAATAAGACGCAATAAAAATCAAATAATTTATCCATAGAACCTTGTATGAATTAACCAACAATAAAAAAAGTGGAAATATCTTTCTCTTTCTTTTTCCATGCCTATACGTATGGCAAAATAAAGTAAAACTTTGCTTTCGAAGTTTCGAAAAAGAATTTTTAATTATATAAATAATTTATTATTAATGTATGTAAAAAATTAAATATTTAAAAACAAATTAGTGAATAAACAGTATATAAAAATTTTAATTAAAAATAGGTTACGAATCACACTATAAGAAGCAGTGAAAGTCGTTGTCTGAAAGAGGTAGCTCGTGGGTGAGTGGATACGGTCGCTCCGTTCACGTGCGAATGGTCGTGAGTTTGAATCTCGTGAAAGATATTTTTTTTTTTTTTTTAAGGAATTGAAGAATTGAAATTTTTTTTTTGTTACACATTTTGGAGAGAGAAAAATTCAAATTCGCGTCCTGTTAGGAACTAAAATTTTTACATTTACTTCTGTCACACATTTTAAAGAGAGAGAGAGAGAGAATCTTGAAATCATCGATTTACTCCCCTGCATAATGCGCCTATAGAAAAATGACTTCAATAATGACGTGATAATAGTCGTAAATGATATGTTTGGGCGAGATGTGGGCCAGGGGCTTCTGGGGACAGGGGGTAAAAAGGCCTAACTACTAGTCAAATCCTTACAACTATGTAATATTCGAAGATATATGTGTATGCGTGTATGCATATATACACTAATGAGGTTTTTCCCCTGCGTGCTACACGCTTACTCCCCTTACCTTGATAACAACTTTCAGTAATGCTCCACATTTTTATAAAAGTTTTTAAACAAATATTTAATTTTAATCTAAGTCCATACAAATTTAATATTCATAGCATTTTCAAAATCTACAAGACAAATTAATGAAACATTAGGCATTTAACAATACTGCTATTTCTGTGCTTAATAAAACACGATTCTGTAAGATTTCTCTTCTACTTGACAAAATTTGTGATGTAAGTAAAGTCCTCGTTTCATATGCTACAATAATGATATATAATAGGACGAAATAGGTGTCTTTTTGAGAATTAGATACAAATTATTTTACAACATTTTACAGCATAATATGAGTGCCTACTCCTAATTAAAAAACTTCTTTTCAGAAATGGGTATGTTTTTACCTTTTTTCGATTTTTTCACAAGCATGTTTTACTTCTTAAATAATTTTATACAGTGTCACAGAAATAAATTTTCCGCAATATTAAACTGTTAATAAGTTATGTACAATCGTTAGTACGTTAATAAGTTTACAAAGTTAATATTTTCTAATTACTCTTTTTTTAGAGTACGTTTGACAAATCCTTAATCGTTAATAAATTACAAAAGATGCAAATAAAACAAATAAAAAAAGTGCAATAATAATGTGACGATGGATCCATAATAAATATATTTCTTTTATTAATAATTTTCATTACTATTTACTTGTATTTGTGAGACAACAGAAGAAAAATACATGTCGATATGTGAAAAAAATTACTTCTGAGGTATACGAATTTGAAAAGATAATTTCGTAGGTGACACTGCCTAGGAGCAATGACCCTGTGTTACCACAGGGCTTATTCTTTTGTCCTTACGGAGTAGCCTAAATTCAAAATGTCCCGTGGGTCACCCAATATTTCTTGGAAGAAGTACAGCAATGAGCACGCAGCAGCCCTGAAATCGAATCACTGCACTTTTTCAACTACAGCTTATTTTTGGATTATTTTACAGTATTTGTTCAGAAAATAATCTAAAGTGCCTTGCCATACCTCCATTTTATGCCCTTGTTTAATCAGAAATGTTTTATGGAGCCGCAGTTACAGGGAATTTTTTCACTAATTTTTATATTTTAAATAACTAGCATATATCATGTAATACATCGCATGAAGGTCTTAATCTCGTTTTTAACCTGTCTTTATTTTTCTTTTATATCGTTGCATAATAATTCTGTATTTGTCGCAAACTGTTTTAATTTCTTTTTTACTTTGTCGCGATACATGAAAATCAGTTTTAAGTTTACCGTATAAAGCTACAATAATTCTATAGTTTTTTTTCCGTTTTTATTTACAATTTAATTTATTGCAATACATTGTCTTTTTATGTAGCGTGTAAATAAGATACATGTCATATATCATGATAAAAAATATAATGTTAACATCATCAAAATATCGAGAACACATACAACATAAGTCTGCGCACGATAAGGCGATTACCGCTGCGCGGGGTGAAGGAGAGCCTTTTTAAATCTTACCGTCTTGTTATCGAGATTGTTCCAGTGGTTTCTGTCCAATCACCTTTAACCAGGCGTTTATCAGAACCAGAGCTACCTCTCAGCAGATAGTAGATCTGCTGTTTTACTGCTTACGGATGTCCTTCTCGTTGCTATGAAGGTGTTATACGTATCAACGCTATACTTTATGGTACAGCCCGCGCTGCGGAGATTTATTTCCCAATAAGTCGGCATCGCAATAGTTATTGCGCTGCTGCTAAGCAATATTGGCATCGTTTACGTGTAAAAGTATACCTATATGCATAAGTCGTCCATGTAAAAAATGTACATACATGAAGAGAGAAAGTATGGACCTAACGCAAATGCGCATGTGGAAAAAATCCACGGTGAGCGGGCACTAGCGTTCACACTATACCGGTGATGCTCTAGCCACCTAGACGCGATAAGTATACAGCCTGCGTTATAGCCAAGAAAAACGTCCACGGAGCCATTGGTTTTTTTTCCCATTGCCTTTATGCGTTTTTACTTGGAGGAGTGGAGGTCTTCTTCCGCTCTTTTCTCTCTAGTCTTCTGTATCTCTTTTGCACCTCGCACACTAGTATGCATATAGGTAGTGCAGAGCGCTGGATTGAGGAGACACGTGTACGCTCTCGTTTGCTGAAGATAAAGAGAGTGGGGGAGAGCTGGACATAAATCCCCTTCTCCTCCAAGTAAAAACGCATAAAGGGAATGGAAAAAAACTCAATGCCCGAATTCCGGAAAAAAACCGGATCCACCGAATAAAATTTTCGAAAATATTAAAGATGGAAATGAGTGCATCGTTGGCGGAGAACTAAGTTTTTGAGAGAAACATTTGCAAAATAACTGATTTTTATGGCATTGAATCACAAACTGTTACGAACAGTGGAAGTAAAGAGAAAAAGATAATATACTCTATGTTCTCACAACCATGTACGTTTTTAGGGACTTGCTTGATATGTACAATGCATTAAAGCCAGCCCTAATCACCATTTGGCGTTTCTGTGTTGTATCGCTTAAGCATCCTTTGGTCTTTCAAATACATTTGTATGTCCCTTAACATGGCAACTGGAGTTTCCAGAAATATCGGACTTTATTTTGTACTGTGATTTGTACAAATGAATAGTCCTGCTAAATCAATAAACTGTCTACTATGTTATTTTGACAGATAAATATAATTAAAATATATTGCAATGGACCCATCACAATTTCATGTCTTGCAAATGATAATAGTGTTTTTGTACATTTTTTTATCCATAAAACAACTTACCAATAATATGTTGAAATATTTTACATTATTATACTATATTTTAAAGATTACTGAAAATATTACATTCTTACTACAACTGTTATTTTAAATGTATGTCTTTTATTGATTGACTATTCTACGTGCTTTTATTATTTAAATTATTTATAATATTCCTCTTATTGCAGCAAAATCTGTGAGAGACTTCAGATCTAGAAATTAAAATTTTAAATGCTTTTTCTTTTACTAACAATATTATTTCCCAGATGATTTGAAAAAGTATTTGAAATTTTTCATTGAAAATTGTTCTATAAAAGTAATAGAAATAAACTTCTACAAAAGAAAATTGGCATTCTACTAATTATTGTACAGGCTTGTTACAATTCTTAATTATGAAATTGATAAAAATAATAAACTTCAGAAAAGTTTTGGTGCCATTACAAGTTTTTTTACACCGATTCTCAGCTTAAGTTTCACATGAGTTATTGATTATATATATCAGTTACAGTTTTGTACCGTTAAACTATAAAAAAATTCCTTTTTTTTTTTAAATTCAGTTTAATAATATTTAAAAATTTTCGTGATATTTTGGATCTGCATAAAAAAAAAGATAGATACTTAAATATATTAAAAAATCTCTACGTCAATTCTATAAACAAGAAAAAAAAAATTTTAATTATATCGGAAGTTATACCTGAAAAAGTATTAGAAACTCATTCTTTTAACACTGTATATTCTAGACTTAAATCAGCTTTCCTTACTTTTAAAATCATTGCTTACAACTAAAAAATTAAATGTCGAAATATGGACAGAAATATTGTATTAGTATAAAAATCTTTCATTCTATATGTCCAACTCTATATTTTCTTATAAAGATGGGACTTTAAAGATTTTATTTTTATACAAAAAAACTATAATAATGAACTGTAAATAGAAACCTAATACAGGGAAATATATTTTATAATGACTGAAAAAAAATAAAAATATACGACGTTACTGTGTACAATTTATTCCATTACGAAATAAATGTTGCTCATGTTATCAAACAAATAAGTTAGAAATTATAAAAAATTTTTTTTTTTTTTTTATTACATTCTAAAATGATATCTTAGAATTTTTTCACTTTGTGAAATGATTTTTACGTACGCCAAAACCAAAAAGATATTTTTTCTATCGAATACATGTAAAGAATTAATATTTCTATCATTCAAATTTCACTTAACTTCACGCGATTTTAGAGTGACTGCCCAATACGTTGAAGCTACTGATAGAAAGAGATAGATGGATAGAGAGTTACATGAGAAGACACATGTGCGCAATTAAAATAAGTAAGATACGAATTAATAAGATTAAATAATGAATTAAGAGTGAGGAAAGTATATATAAAGAAGTGATACAGAATGAACTTTAAATGTCGTTTCTTTCTTTACAGGTGAGTTTGTACACAATGTAAATAGCTGTTGTAGTTCCATGAACAATAAAACCTCTCTTTGTTTACAGAGAAACTATTTCTAGTTCATTTTGAAAGCCTTAGCATAAAACGATGATCATATTAAACGACATTTGTAGTAATCGACAAAACAATATGGACAAGCTGCAATTCAAATTCGCTGTACTCCCATCGAGTGATATTCAGTCTAATATATTAGCCATAACCTCTTTAACTGCTGTGAAGGGAAAATTTTTTGCAATACCAGAAGAGGTAAGATCAATAAACAACCATAAAGAAATTACAAAACTGGGAAATTTTATAAAAATTAAAAATAACTTGAAAAAAAGACATCAAACCAAGAAAATAGGTATAAAAATAGATAAAGAAATAAGACAGGTATCTGTGAATGGAGATAAAAATATACAATTTTTTGACTAATATTGAGAATAAATAACTACATAAAAAACTACTAATAAGAAAGACAATCTTCAGCAAATTCTGGAGAAACTAGTGGAATCTACAGAAAAAAAAAGTCAAGAAAACTAAAAAAGCATTTCATATAAGTGTACCATAGAAAAATTCACTAGCAAAAATCCAAATGCAAGCCGATGGATGGAAATAAAAAAAAAAAAATGTGTAAGATTCTATATCGATGAAGATGGAACAAAGATAGAGATACAAAGAATGTTTTTCGAGAAATCCTGTCTGAACTAGTAGAGTTCAATGGTCAAAGAATTGACAATGAATTCTGAATGGAAAGAATAGAAAAAAATGTTTAGACTTATTTACAAACAAAGGATGGAGTTCAGTTACAGACGCTTTTTCACTCAAATACAAAGAAGGATCATTAATTGATTATGCGATGAAAAAAGAACGACTTATTCTAGAAGTCAACAAATCCATAGACCCCACAACATTTATTGACCTTATTGCAACAGGTTTACCAGAATTCATATTAAATAAAATAAACAGAGATAGGAGCAGTCGTAGCACAGTTGGCTAAGGCGCAAGTCTGAGGTACGGCTGCTCAAGTGGGGCGAGGGTTCGAATCCCGGTCGGTGCAGGATTTTTTC
>JAPYYV010013223.1:0-10082 GCA_030522625.1 Copidosoma aretas
GTACGATATCTTTCAAATTTACAGGGAACGTGTATTATTGTATAATCTACCTACAAAAAAATTTTCAAGCAAAAATATAAAAATTGATTTTTCGGGCAATGCACCTTAAGTTAATTAGTCATTCGAGAAGCAGAAAAGTAAAATTGAGAGTAGTTTTTGATAGGAAATTTGACGTAGAATACGATGGTATTACTAAAAACTCGCTACGAGGGGGGGGGGGGGGGGGGGCAAAAAATAAAAAAAAATTTAAACATTTTAATTTTTGGTTTCTTTTTTAAATTGTTTATATTTGTTTTTGAAAGTTTTTTTTTATTTATTTTTTTTTTTTTTCTTTTCGCGGAATTTTAATTCTTTCTAGCGTCCAAAATATTGTGGAAAAAAAAAAAATACGTGGCTTTTTTTTTTTATATAGAACCCGTAAAAAAAGTTTCAGCAAAATCAAAAATGTGTCGGTCAGAAAGGTGTTTGGTTTTTAAAAGAACGTCCCGTATTTGCTACAGTTCAAGGATTGAATATTCGTACAATCTGGATAAATCTTCCTGCAATGTAAATGAATTGCAATAATATTGTTTGTTAGTTCGATATTCACTCTAGATTTGAGAAAATTTATGTAAAAAACGTGATTTAGAAATAAGACTGTATTTTTAAAGTTAAAATACAAATCTTTTCACTATTTTAAAAAAAATCTAGTTATTATTATATTATTAGGGCCAAAATGCTAATCGAAGTCATTGCTATTGCACTACATGAGGATAGTTCACTTTGATGGTAATCATCCATCAAATGGAGTCCTGAACTTTATTGTCAAACATTCATTATCAATTACTCGTTTAAAATGATATTAATTTTCCTACCTCGGATGTTTTTGATTGCTCGCTGGGCCCCCGGTAGGAAAAATAGCATTCACTAATAATGCACATCCGGCCAGAGAGATGCGCATTATTGACAAAAACAACTAATAATTCTACTGATTAATTAAATTTATTCTATACTGTATTTTATTACTCCATCGTAAAATGATAGCCAAAAGTTATTCACAGTAATACAAAGATTTATTGAATCGACGAATCAGGTTATCAAATTGATTAACGTAGTTAAAAATTGTCTTACAATTATATGAATACATAATTTTCATACAAAAATTTTTGTTTTTCAAATATTACGTGTTACAAGGTACATCATAAATTTACGTGAATCAAAGGAATATAAATGTAGTGTCGAATTACACGAACACATATTTACATCTTTTTTTATTAATTGATCATGAGTAGATTCAAATGATGGTATGGTCAAAATATACAGTAAATCAGTTTAATCTATTATGTACATCTTTGGTGAACATGAAACACTTAATTGACTGGAGTCAATTTTTTACAGTGAATTTTTCGGAAACTATTATTCCGATGAAATATTTTATTAAGACCATGCATGTGATTAAATTTACTCTTTCCTACAATTTTGAATAAGGTTTACGAATAAGAACGTAACAAAAAGCTTATTAGGCTCTTATGAAGAGCAATATTTTTTCGATGTTCTTTACAAAATATAGCAAGGTAAAGGTCTCCGATTGTAGCAATTTTGTAAAGCTGTTTTTAGTAATTAAAAAAAAAATCAGCACAACTGTAGTACTAAAAATTTATATTTTTGAAGCGTTTATTTTTAATAAGTAATATTCTTTTTTTTCTAATCGAACGTTGAGATTTTTTAAACAATTTTATTTTAACAATGAATGATGTCCGCTGGATGGAAGATCCCTAGAAATTGTGTCGCTGCTTCTGAAACAGATGTGTCTTGTGTTTAACGTAAATGTAATTCAAATTTCTTTGGTACGTTATTTCAGAGGGGTATCCTCAAATGTTTAAGGCTGTTCTGTATCTACAGTAATTTTTTTAATTTGCGAAAATTTAACAAAAATACATCTGGCAGTAACGCTTTTACTTCGACGCCAATCCTGAATCACCTTAACCTTAAATAAGTTTCATTAAATCCACGATATTTCTATTGAGTGTATGATTATTCACATTAAATTGAGACAAGGGTTCTCACAAACACAATTTTTAATTGAAATACATAAATGAAACGACTTCATCAGCATACTCAATGGATATTGTCCATAGCAGATTTCTTATAGCAGTTCTTGCACGTAAAAAGATCTCTACTATTTACTTTTACGGTGGTTAGTTCGTACTGCAACAAATAAAGACATCACACCTATAAGACTGATAACTAAACCAACTCCAATCATACTCCATTTTATCTTATGAAGAGTATCTAGGATAGAAAAGAGTTGATCTTCTAGTAATTTCACATTTTTATCATCCAGTACAATCCCCTGAAATACATTTATTAAGTTCAAAAAACAGTTGGTTAGTAATAAAACCCGATTTCATAGATTTCTTGTAAATTGGACAAATTTGGATGTTCACCTCATCGACCCACAATACTGGCATCAACGTTTTACCTAGATATTGTGTTGAACTGATGTGCTCAATTGGTCGGTAAAATATATTGAATTGCACCCGCTTAGCTCCTCGAAAGACAACTCCAGTGTACTGTGATGTATTATTTATTTTTATATTGAGTCTTAATATAAATAGTTCATAAAATATGCTCATATTTATTATTTGACTGAGTATTCTTTAAAGTATATCTCACCGGTTCTAGTTCAACGAAAATCCTATGGAGCGTTTCATTAGGATGTAGTCCAACTACGCCATTTTGATATATCTCATGAGCTTCGAGAAAGTGAGGAAATGTTAAAACCACTGGTGCATCTACAAAAGCATGGTAATTTATCAATGTGTACACTGAGAGAAATAAATTATAAAAATTACTGAGCTAGAACGGTAATCTGGTTGCAATGTTGTCGTCTAGGGACTTTTTACTTTTGACAACCTAATTTTTACCATGCTGTACAGTAAGAATTATCTTAATTACGGAGAAAAATTACTGTTTTGGTCAGTAAAAATTAATGTGTAAACAGTAAGAAATACCTTACCGACAAGATTCAACCAGATTACCGTTCTAGCACAGTAATTTTTATAATTTTTTTCTCGGTGTATTCTTACGTAAATTACTTTAATGGAAATTATATTTGTCAATCAAAAATTTCATTAATCTTTAAATGTATATTTTAACAAGTGTGGAAGTTTAGCAGAAAACTCTCTCACTTAGACATGTTTGTAATTCCATAGCGCCATCCAAGAGGCAACCATCTTCTCCAGTTATTCCTTTAGTTTCTTTGACGCAGAAGCATTTATTTTTGGGAAACCTTGCTCCTGATGCAAGCGTATCATTCTCAGCAACGAATGTAATACTTGAATGACCTTTAAACTTATATTGACCTCTATAGTGAAGATCCACAGTTCTAAAACATCAATAGCACTGTTAAAAACTAAGGTTTTTTACTCAATTGCTTGGTCATTACCGGCAAATGTCTGTTTGAAAGACACTAATGTTTGATTCCTTAGTGGGATAAGGAGGAAAAAGCATTGAATCAGATCCATAAATGTTATTACAAGTTCCATTTTTTTCCCATGTTCTAAGCTTTGACGAATTGTCCCACTCCATAACCTCACCTAATAGTCCAATATTTTCTACTCCACTATTGACTTTTAAGGATTTATCGTCAGTTTTATTCTTCTGAAAAATGATACATGTATAAATTATTTCTTCTTTAAAATGGAAGGTGATGATCTATTAACAATTAGACTTTTAACATTTTCCAGCCCACACTAAACAAAGACTGGTTCTACATATTATTTATTATGACTCTCTTTATAAATTAAATGAGACGGTTTTTTCAAAACTGTGCTCAGCCAAAAAAAATTGATACTGCAAAAACAGAGAAAGTTGTGTTAAACTTGATAGTCTTCGGGTATTTGACAATAGAATGCTACGAAAAAATCGATAAATAGTTATTAATATTAATGGATTCCGATATTTTTAGTCCAAAGTTGAAAAATGATTTGCAGAGATATTTGTAAAATTTAATTAAGCAATACCTATTGTGGTTCCAAAAATTTGTAATAAATTCTTGTAGACTCAAGATTGACGTTATAAACATGTTTAGGTCATGACTTTTTCTGACTCGGCAAATGAATTTTGCAACTTTGAACCAAAACTATGAAAAATTTGAGTATTAGAAAAAAAAATTTCTCTATGTATCATCATCAAATACTTGAGCAATTGTTTTTTTCTTCTCCTTTGCAGTTGTTATTTATTTTTATCCGACTGCACAATTTTTAACAAGATTTATTCTATTTTTTAAGTGTACGACATATATTGACAATGATGAAGATTGGATGCTTGCATTTACATTAGTTCTGTGAAATAATACGTCCTTTATTTTACAACCTCAATTTGGAGTAAATATATGTATAATTTCTTTTTTTGGATTCTTCTTTATTGAAAAATAATATTGTTTTTCTTTGTATTAAAAAAGAACAAGTAAAAAATTGAAATTAGCTTTAAATATTTAATTTTAATATTATTTAAATGATTGATATAATTCTTTAAAATTTTGGGTATGTTGTATGAGACTTAAATTTTTTTAATCGAAAATACAACTTGAAATAGTTGATTTAAAATGTTTAACTTTACACCTTTTGACCATGTATATAGCTACACGGACAAGAAATAAGTGGCATTAACATCTCAAAATAGATAGTACGGCTTTTTATTCAGACGTATAATCATGGTTTGAAATTCCATTCCCCATAAACTAGACTTGACTTAGCTATTCTCAAGAATTTAAATGTGTTTCACGGCTTTTACGATTTTTTTCGCTGGCATTCTGAAAATGACGCATTCAACAGTTTTAGATCCTTATATGTGAGTTGAATAAATCTGATACGTTAAAGATGTTTAATACGATGCTTTTATAATTATCAAGTAATATCATACTGCTATATACAGTATTTAACTTTACAAAGCTTCAGCACATTAATGCATCAGTTTATATGTCTAATTATACTGAAATTGCAGCAAATTTGGTTTGTGGCTGTCAAGACTTTTTATTTAAAGTATTATCCGCTTGAAGATGCTACTATAATAATTGCAATGTAAAATATTAAAAGGTTAGCAGGCTAAAATGACATAATACACATGGATGAACAGAGACTTAAATATAAAGATTTGTCAAAATTAAGCTCACCCCAAAAGTTAGGATAGTCAGAAAAAACAATACTGCAATAGTTGTGACTCATGATCAGATTATTATTTTCTCATGCTTGACGACGCTACTAAACGTATTTTTTTGTATGGGAGAAAACAAATCACTTCCCAAGACCTTGAAACGCTCAATTTTTCAGGGATAGAGTGAAACCATATTTTTTTTATCAAAAATAAATAATTATAATTTTTATGGAATTCTGTTCTCAAGGTATTTTGTACATACGAAGTAAATAAATTTGAACATTGACTAATACTCACGAAACCAAGAAAAGAAAACTTAAATCGTTTATCTTGAAGTTCTTCCAATTGTGTTAATCCAGCCTTTTTAATAAAGTTGCAAACTGTTTTAAATTTGTTATTCACCACTTTATCACAATGAATATAAATACCATCAAACAGAAAATCTTTGGGTGTAGTTGTCATAAAAAGATCATTAGCATCTTGAAATAGCTTATCTAGATAATCACCAACTAACTTAAGAGCAATACTATTTTTTTTTTCTGCCATAGTCACCATAGCCTGAAAGTAAAATACATCTTAAATTAAACATTATTACTTCAACAAAAAATTGTGTATGATTAAAACCAATGTAAAAAATTCAAAATCTTAGTAAATAATGTCTAAGGATAACAAAAGATAAGAAAATTCTTAGTACACTTTTGGATTCTTAGCTTTCTATCTATTATATATAAGGGGGCTGTGTAATATGATACTAAATTTGTAATAATTAATAAATTAGATAGTTGGCATTCAATAACAACAAAGTTAATTACATACGAAAAAAAAATATTTTTGGTGTTAAAAAAATGTATTCTTTCGACAATTTATTCTTATAAAAAGGACTCATAAATTAAATATTATCGTTCTTTAACTGTCAAAAGGGTTTTCATTAATGCATCATTTATTATGTGGTCTCTATATTTAAATATCCCTTTGATAGTTGAATAAGCTTTTTATATACATGAAGGGATTGTATACAATAATAGTACGCACTAAATCAAACTACCCAATACTTGGCAGGCACTTCTCAAGTGGTTGACGGGAACCTGGGGAACTTAGTAGGTACTGCTAGCACCCTTCGGATGTACTTTCTGGGCACTAAGAGGTACCTGGCATACACCTTATAAGTACTTACTTTATTACAGTGACTGAGAATTGCCCGTCAAGTATCTAGAGGTTGCCAGCCGAGTATCTACCTCTTGAGGGCATAGCGTATGCCTGCTTTGTATCCACAAGTACTTTCAAGTTATCGTCAAATACCTGACAAGTAGATGACAAGTACTCAAGTAGTACCTATCAATTACTTCCCAAGTGCCCAGCAGGTACCCGAAAAGTGCTCACGAAGTATCTGCTACAGTTAGTCGCAAAATAGTCTCAACTTCGTATTTATAGTTTGCTGCCAAACTACTTTGTCTCTAGTTTGTCAGAAAAATGCATCAACTTCACCTTTAGTTTTTGTTATACAATATCTCATTTTCGTCTCTTGTTCGCTCCAAAAAATCTCTCTACCTTGTCTCTAGCTCGTCACTGAAGTATCATCTTCTTCTCTAGTTTGTCCCAAAAAAGGTTTCTACTTGAACTCTATTTGATCGCTAAAGAGTCTCAACTACGCCTCTAGTTTGTCGCAAAACCATTTTATCTCTATTTAGTCGCAAAAAAGTCTCTTTTCTGTCTCGATTCTGTCGCCAAATAGTCTCTACTTCGAGTCTAGTTCGCCGCAAAAAAGTCTGAAGTACGTCGCAAAACTACTTCGTCTCGATTTCGTCGAAAAAAAGTTCCCAGTTTGTTGCAAAATAGTCTCAAATATGTCTCTACTTCGTCTCTAGTTTGACGCAAAAAATCTATACTTTATGTTAAGTATGCCACAAAACTACTTCGTTTCTAGTTCGTCGCAAAAAGTATCAACTTCGTGTCTAGTGCGTTGCCAAAAAGTATCCACTGTACAGCACAAAAGTTTCACGTTCATCTCTAGTTCGTTGTAAATAAGTCTCTACTTCGCCATAAAAAGGCTCACTCTTTTGTTTCTAGCTCATCACTAAGGATTTCAACATCATCCCTAATTCGTTGCAAATATTCTTAACTTCATCTCTAGTTATTCATAAAAAAGATGTCTCTAGTTCGTAACTGAAAAGTCTCAACTTTGTCTCTGGTTTTTCGTGAAAAGTTCTTTACATCTTCTCTAGTTCGTCACGAAACTACTTCGTCTTGATTTCGTCACGAAACAGTCTCCAGTTCGTTGCAAAATAGCCTGTGCTTCGTCTTGATTTCGGCGCAAAACAGTCTTCGGTTAATCGCAAAATGATTTTTACTTCGACTCTAGTTCATCGCAAAAAAGTATCAACTTCGTCTCTTAATCGTTGTTAAAGTGTCTTACCTTTGTCTCTAGGTTGACCTAAAAAAGGTATCTACTGTGTCTCCAGTTCGCTGCACAAGAGTTCCAACTTATTCTCTACTTCGTCGAAAATCGACTTTATCTTTAGTACGTCGCAAAAAAAGTCTTCAGTTCGCCTCGATTTCGTCGCAAAAAGTCTCAACTTTATTTCTAGTTTGCCGAAAAACTTCTTTGTTTCTAGTTCGTCAAAAGAAAGTCTCACCTTTGTTTCTAGTTTGTTGCTACAATACCCCATCTGTGTCTCTACTTTTCCTGAAAAAGCGCTAATCGTATCTAGTTCGTTGCTAAAGAGTCTCAACTTCATATCTAGATTGCCCTAACAAAGCTCTCTACTTCGTCTCTAGCTCGTCACTACAGAGTCTCAACTTCGTCTCAAGTTTTTCGCCAATCCACTTTATCTTTAGTGCGCCGCCCACACGTCTCTTGTTTGTCTTTATTTTGTCGCAAAAAAAGTATGTACATCATTTTTAGTTCGTTGCAAAGAGTCCCCACATTGTCTCTAGTTCATCGCAAATTTACTTTGTCTCGATTCCGTCGCAAAACAGTCTCCAGTTTGTCGCAAAGTAATCTACTTTGTCGCTAAAAAGTCTAAAGTTTGTCTCCATTTCGTTGCAAAAGAGCCTCTAATTCATCCCTGGTTTTCGACAAACTGCTTCGTCTCTTGCACGTCGAAAAAAAGATTCAAGTCGGTCTCTAATTCGTTGCTCAAAGTATCAACATTGTCTCAAGTTCGTCCCAAAACAGATCCCTACAGTGTCTCTAGCTCATAACTAAATAATCTCAACTTTGTCTCTAGTTTTTCGCAAAACTACTACGTCTCGATTTCGTCACAAAATAGTCTCTAGTTCGTAACAAAATAGTATCTACTTTGTCTCTACTTTGGCGCGAAAAAGTCTTAAGTTCGTCTTTAGTTTGTCGCAAAAAATTATCTACTTTATTGCAAAAAAGTCCCGAGTTTATCTCATATTAGTCGTAAGTCGTGAAAAAAAGTCTCGAGTTTGTCGTAAAAAGGCTAAAATATTTCTCAAGCTCCTCTCAAGTCTTAATTTACTCAAGTAAGAGTCCAATGTACGATTGAGAATTAAGATCCGACCATTTTTAATGTGCAGTTCCATGATATTTCATTATAAAACTACAAAAAATATTTGACGAAGGAGCTGAATCAGTCGAATCATTACACAGCTCCACAAAAAAAATCGGAAAAATTCAATTTGTGACCAGTCTCCGTGTGTCTTCTGTTTTTGGGGTCGCTCAATCCGAATCCGAAGTCCGTTTGACCCCATCACGTCAGGGTTCCTACAACCTCAGTGATTTTAAGGAATTACGGTGCTTTTTTGTCTAATTTGTTGAGGTCATGGAAAATCCTGACGTGATGGGGTCAAACGGACCTCGGATTCGGATTCAGCAACCCCAAAAACATAAGAAAAACATGGACTGGTCACAGGAAAATTTTTTACGAATTTGCATCTCATTACTGCCTTGTAAATAACTACACAAAGAGACTGCAAAAGTACGGGTAATCTCATCTATGCCGATTTTTCTTGGTCGAGTTGCATTTTTCTGCAATAACTTGAAATGATTTTATAAATATTAAAATTGTATTACCATTAGTGGTAAGTTAGCTATTGTGATGATGTCATCCTCTTTTCGACTCCCTGAAGCTTCCTCATCAAAATAAAACAATTGCCGTTGATGATAACTAAGATTACCATTTTCTACATGGATATCCAATTTGGTCTTTATCTGGCTAAAAAATATTGTCAATGACTAACTAATTGATAAAAAATTTGAAAAGGTTGATGTTGGTGTTTGCAGTATGATAAATAAAATATTATTATCTACAATAATTACTTACTTATAAACATAAGGACCGATTTCCTTTACTTTTGGCACAGCTCCTTTCTTCACTTCTTCTGGATTAGAAACATTAAAAAAGTATATTTTAAAATGTACTGGAACAGGTGTATTTGTCCATCTTTCCAAAGCATCTGATCCATTGACTAATTTCAGGCTCTAAAATGAGTAAAATAATCATAGTTTTTTCAAAATACAAGATGAAATATTTGATCACCGATTAATTATTTATAAATACAAAAAAAATAATATAGCCTTATTTTTTGTGACATGCTAACAGTTTGAGTCAACAATATTAATGGGCTACGGTATGAATTCAATATTTTATTAGTTGTTATCCAAGTAGCTGCCAAGTTTTAAATGAGGAGTGTGGAGCTCTTTAATGACGGTGCATAATAGTTCTTAACATTCATTGTGCAGCTGTGTTAAACAGCCAAGTTTATCAGTGTCAGATTCAGTACTTAGGTTTTTTAAAGACATTGATAAGAAAAGATCATCAGCTTAAAAATAGACAGAAACATGCGATATGATAATCATTACTTTTAAATTGGAAATTTAGTATCAACCAGTGATGCCAGACGGTGCCCTAACGGGGCTCAATATAGAGACTGACAACAGTGGACTCTCGTTGCTATTGGCCGGAGGCGCTAGAGTATAGCTG
>JAPYYV010013225.1:0-11587 GCA_030522625.1 Copidosoma aretas
GAGGAGGGGGGAAAAAAAAATAAACACGGAGCTCCCGAGAATTCGCGCTGCGTCATCGTATCGAGGCGTGTATGCGCCAAGGCGCGCGAACGGGGGGGAAAAAAAAGGAGGACGTTCCGAATGATGCCACAGAGTGCCGTCATTGGGTTCGGTTATAATATTGTAGACTCAAAGGCCCAGAGGACGGAGAGGCGAGACGGGGATCAATTATACCGACGATGGGCGCGCGAATCGGGTAATTGAGCGTCGTCGTAACAGTACTCCTCGCCGACCCATTGATCGACGAGCGATTTTATTCGCACATCCGTACATGTATTATGAAAAAAAAGGGACGGCTTAAAGTATGATCCTCCTTTTTTATCGTTCCTTCAAAAGATACCTCTGTAATATATGGTATATATTCGTAGTTAAAATTCACCCATCCTCAATTGCCATCGGGAGTATAAGTATCAGCTATGGATACAGTCGAGTTGGTTACCGCGAGCAGAGGCATCTGCCGCAGAAGAGAGCCGAAAGAAAAAAAAAGTGCCCATTCCTCTCCCGACCTCCTCCTCCTCCGCCACCGCCGCCGCATGGCACTTTCACGAGGTCATCCGTATCCCAAGCGAGCTTATAAATCACCGCTGATGCACATGCCCCTTTGCATATACGTATACCCCCCCCCCCCCTGCCCCCATATTTTTCGCGTCGTCCACGGTATAACGTATACGCATCGGGACGTCAAGAGGCTCCTTCTCCCGCGCGTATAATATAATAGAGACTCATCACTTTCGCTGCCAATTTTTATCTTCCTCCCCGTTCTCTCGGCATCATTTTTTTTTTTCCCTCCCTTTTTTCATCGCATCCTCGGCCCTTTTCCCCTCGTTGTTCTCTCTCTCTCTCTCTCTCCAGTCGAGATGGTTAGCTCGGCTGGCTCATGTACATATAGGTATATATACGTGCATACGTACACGCTGTACAGGCGAGGTCGTAAATAAAAAGTAATAACGCGCGAGCGGGTAATTTTTCGGAAATGAATTATCGATGGGGTGATTTATGCGCAATGCGAGCGAGAGGGCCCGCGCGCATTTTTGAGGCCCACGAGCGCGGAGTGGAGTTATTATAACGGACGGCTCTCGGCCGGTTGTGTCTTTTTTCCGCGCGTGTATGTATGTATATATACTGTACGCGCGTACGTACACACAGGGAAGTTTCGCCGGCCATATTATCGTCCGCGCGCATACACTATATTATACAGATATGTATGCAAGACACCATGGCACACGGCGCGAGTCTCGTCACGAATAATATTAAGATTTCGGATTGATGCCCCGACTTTTGGCTCGGATTCACGAGCTTCGCCATACACATACTTGGGTGCTCGATGGTTTTTTTACTCTGGGAATTATTTTTTTCGGCCCCCGCGGCTGACGATGGGGGATTCTGGGAATTGCCGATCGTTTGGAAATCGCGAAGATTGTTACTGATGGCCGGCGATTTGTCGGACAGTGACGATACGCGTCGCGAAATTGAAATCGTAAATCAGAGGAGGCGGAGGGGTCGTCTGTATTAGTCACTCTCGTGTGGATTTTATTGTTTCGACCTCCTCGAATCAATCGACCGGCGTATACAGCTGCTGCTGCTGTCCCCGGCGTAACGTTCGAATCGGTTGGGATCCCGTGAGTGGTGTCGTAAAAAACTTGGCGAAACGCCGTCCGGCTGAAGTTACGTCTCCGTCTACCAGTAGAGACCCGGAAAATCGTAACGATCCTCGGCCGTGGCGTATAACGACCCTTCCAATATTCCAATAGTCCTACACATCAGAGCCACGCACGCCACAAGTGCATGGTATGCACGGAGGAGAAAAGACAGCCGGCTGTTCGCGCCTCCTCCGACTGTACTCGTAAATCGTTAATGGCCTGTGCCCACACTTACAATACTCGCTGTTACGAGCTGCAGTTGTATCCGTAAAAATGCACCCTCACGTATACTGTACAGCTGGCGAGAGCGCAAAAACACCGTACACGTCAGGTGCCTATCCCCCCATAGTATACAGTCGGCAAGGATCCGAGAAGAGGACGCGAAGGCATGCGCTCCGTGTGATGCTTCCCTTCCGCGAACGAAAATAAAACCGAGCGAGGCGTCGATCGTCATAACACGCTCTCGCGGCGTCCGTGCGATCGTACAAAAATACATCGAGCGATCCCCGATACTCATTACCATACGCGACGAGCGAATCGATCCGACGTTCGCGGCGCAGCGGCCCGTGACAAATGGCGTTGCGCCCTCGAACAATGCGCTCGCGGCGCGCGCGTTTAATATCGATTTCGCCGCCTCCCCGGGATGGGACAATACCTTTTTCTTTTTCTCATTTCAGCGAGCGATTTTTAAAGAGCCCCGCGCGCGTCACCGAGAGGTGGGGGGGGGGGGGGCGATGGCTTTCCGGACGGCTGATTTCGAATGCGCGGCCCGTCCGGATTCCGCCGCGAGAGCATCGATGCGAGCGTTACCTCCGCCGTCGACGACTGCTGACATTGAGAAATGCCCCTCTTCATTATCATTCCTCGTACCCCCGATGCGTCTCCTCCGCCCGCTTTTTTTCGGCCTCCCGCGAGTCCATACAGGTACGATATGCGAGCGCAGGCGTCGAGCGGGTCTTTTTGTCGTCGTCGTCGTCGTCTCCATCCTCCACCACCGTCGCCTGCACTCCCCGACGTTAACACCCGATTGATATCTCAATATTACATCCGTCAATGGTTATTCGGATACGTTCGAGCCCCCGTACGTATATTCATGCATCTCGATCGCTCGCGTGCATAATACATGCATGATGTACAAAAATACGCAGGCGGATCGGACGGAAGAAAAGGAAAAAGAAAAGCAACCCCGTTACGGATGCATACTACTACAGGGTCCACGATTATTGTTGTTATGCGCATCGGCGATAAGATTCGTGCGGCTGCAAGGAATACGGGACAGCCCCTAGATAATTTAAATTATTTCTTCGGCCGTATATATATATATACGTGTGTACGAGCGTGCATCCCCGTGCATCGGGAGAAGAAAGAATAAACAACGGCGAGGACAGCGAGGACAAAAAGCCTCGCGGGAGAGATAATAGCCTGCATATTATGCGGTTTACTGTTACCCTCTCTCTCTCTCTCTCTCTCTCTCTCTCTTATTCTCTGCAGCTACAGTACATACGTATGTATACAAGTAAGTTGTATGTATAAAAGTACCGCAGGAGCGTGCGTAGAAAGTCGCGGGTTCACGAGCGTTATTACGGATATAATTGATAATTCGGACCGAGGACGGAACATCCGTGGGTTATATATATGTACATGTAACCTTATACATGTGCGCGTGCGCGCGGGAGAGAACAATGCGGCCGAAATATCGTTAAAATGCTAATGCACGCTCGTGGCGAGAGCGGCTAATTCGCCAAACGGTGATCGTCGTGTGTATTATATTATAGTCGTAGTTGCCGGCAGTTGGCAAATGACTATTGCTCGGGCATTAGCCTGCAAATCGGTATTCTATTGAAATTTCCGATCCGTCGCGTACGAGCGTCGTTTTTTTCTTTTTATCGATTATTGTCCTTGCGCGCGGCTGTCCATCGCCGACGGTTCTCGCGATTCGAAAGTTTACCGCGGAGGATGACGAATCCTCTTCGGAAAAACCGCGCCGGGTGAGGCGATTCCACTCCCGGTCGGGTTCGACTCATCGAGTCGGAGGAAGCCAGGACTCGGAAGAGATGAGTCGGTTGGACGAGTCTTTGCTCTCGCTTCGCCGGCGCAGAGCTGACGTTGTTCCCGATGTGTGTGTGAGCGCGTAGACGCAGAGAGAGGAAGAAGGAAGAAGGAGACTCGACGATGGACGGGGGGGGGGGGGGGAGAGGCTCGGCTCGCGATACATATATTTTCAGCGTGCATCGATGTGCCCGAATGATCATCGATCGTTGCGAAAAGCCTGCTCGGGCGCGCGTGTGGCACGGTTTTTGAGAAAAATCCCCGTGCCGTGTCCGATACTGTGGTGTCTACGAGTTACGGGGCACTCACCGCCGGATTAATTATTGTCCCGCGCGTGTGCGCGTGCTTTTTCCGACGCGGCGCGCGATTAATTAGCTATCCGTATATTATTCATATTCATGCTGAGCAGCAGCGCGTATATCGGGGCCCCGAGAGCGCATGCATAATATTCGTGATATGCGCAACGGCTCGCACGATCGCCCATCGCGGATGGGTGCGCGGAGTTGTGCGCGGAGGAGCTGGCTTTTCCCTGCGACCGGCCTGCAGAGAGAGTAATACGCGCAACGGCGGAAGCTGTAATTTCAAATTACGCGAATTACTCTTCCCGGCTACCGGGGTACGACGTTGCTTGCACAGGTACGGCGATATTGCAATCATACGGTGCACAGTGTGATAATATCTTATCGCGATGCTGCTGCTGCTGATTCATACTTTTTTTCTAATCCCCCGCTACGGGCACTGCGGGCATATACAACGCGCCAACTTAAATACCGGAAAACTCGATCGCACCACCGACGCGGGGCGCAGCTTTACGAGGTATATCGATGATTTTTCAAACCCCGCCCCGCAATCTCGCTACACGTCCCTTCCGATGAATGATCGCCATAGTCCTCTACAGCTGCGGCGAAGGAAAAGCAGCGATCAGCCCCGACCGAACGGCACAATGATCAAAATGCCACCCGCAGCCTCGGCTCGAGCGAGTCGTATCCCTTCCGCGCTCCGCGGCTCTCCACCTGTCGCTCGCTCATTACTCTTTCCGCGCCACCTCTCCGCCCCCCATTTAAGAGCAGTGTACAGGCTGCAGCTCTCCCTCCTCGTCCTCCGCCTTCCCCCCCCGTTCGGGCCAGTCCTATACCCTGCCGCTGCTGTACCGCGATGTAGTGCAGAGTCTGCGTTGATGTATATTAATGTGTGTGTACGTACCGAATTGTGGTGTATCAAGATCGGTTAACAATCGGTTGTAGCCGCGCACGGGTAATTAATACCGCGGTGCGTGCGGGGTGTTGTTTCTTCTTCCGGCTGCGTGTATACACAAGTTAGATGATATATACACCGGCTCTATTAGCACAGCTGCTGGTACATGCTCTGATTGCCGCCGTAACTCATAGCGAAAAGTGTCTTGACGCGCTCGTCGGTGTAAATCGTATCGTCCCCATCGAAGAGCTCCGCAACAACCGCGCAACCCGTTTTTACCCTCGTCCTTTACGAGTCGCAGCCTCGCTTGTTCTTCCATTGCTTTTCATCCCTCGCTGGTGAGTGTATTGTACATAATGGCTCGTAGTAACGCAATTTCGCCATTCCGGGAGGCTCGACGATCAGAGAGCGCGATAAAATTATTGTATCGCCGAGTATGGATCGTTATCGACTTTTTTGCACCGTTGCGGAAAAAAGTTCCCTCGCCCTCGCGGAAAGAACAACAACCCATCGTTCCCCGAGCCTCGAAATTCCCACCTGCGCGCTTGCAACCCTCCCGTAACAACGGCAACAACTATACACACAAAGCATCGGCCGTAACTTCGCGGGTACGAGTTAATTTTTTCAATAACTCAAAAATCCACGGCCGCGCCGCGTAATTGCTTAATAGCCGCGAGAAAAACACTCGGACTCCCCTCTCCCTCTTTCTTGCAATAAATTCACGTGAACCACCAATTTCCACCAACAGCCAGCCCGTGTATACCGCACACACAATAATAACGCAACCCGCAGCGGACGCGCGCCGAAGAGGAGCCGCGGCTAAACCTCCCCCCCCCCCCCTTCATTTTTCAACCCCCGCACGAGAGCCGAGCGTGAGAAGTATATATACACACAGCACCGCTCGTCGAGTTATGAATTTATGATTTATTTGCCTTGGCTCCCCTTCTCCCTCGTCCACGTATATATAGTTACGCGTATACGACTCTTCCTTCCTCCCCCGAGTGCGCTGTGCAGGCATATGTATTATAATACCGACGATATGAATTACGACGCGGCATACCAGTGACGTGCAGTCATCGCCAATGGCGGACCCGATATACTTACACACACACACGTACGCGCGTGCGCCACTGTTATATACGAAGGAGGAGGTGGAGGAGAGACCGCCGCGGCAGCAGTCTGAGAGGGAAGCCCCTACCCTATACTTAGCGGATAATCACCGCGATATACTACATTTATTAGCGGATATAATAACCAGAGTAGACAGAGACCTTCGGGAATCCTCCTCCTTCCCCCCCCCCTCCCCCCATCCTCTCTAATTCCTATCGCCGCGGTGACTTATTGCCATCCCTCGCTCGTATAATGTGCGTTTCTTCCCTTTCGCTCCTCTGCCCGCAACAACGATCGACCGTCGCGAGCGTGCGTATATCACCGTGTCGCTGGCTCTCATATATCGACGGCTTGCATGAAAAAAAGAATCAGATTGTTGGACTTTGAGAAAAACTGTAGCAACGCTCGCTGTATACTTCCGACGAAAATTATAAATCAAAGCGCGCCTTCTGATAATCGCTTACTGCTCATCGACGAAAACCAACAGCAGCTGCGGTTTTTAAAACAAACAGTAGCATAACGCTCAAACGCCGCCAACCTCGAAGGCTACTTGCATTGAATGAAGCGGCGAAAAAGCGTTTGATTTATCGGTAATATCCCTGCGAACAAACATATCGTAAACACGTTATGTGCAAGATAACCCACGTTTTGATCCAAAGACACAAGGTTCATGATGCCCTATAGCTCGTTATCTCTCGTGCGCCTAATCACCGCCCCCAGTCGCATCCGACGCAGTTGATGGGATCCCTGGCCCCGTGGGAGAAGCGACGGACGACAGGGACGGGGTAAATAATATTTTACGCGCAGAGATGTAAATCATCCCAACGGCAACGATTCAATTGTAACGGGACCCGCGTTGTGGGCCCGATATAATGTACATCCACCGACAGCTCGGCTACCATTACTAATGATCCTCCCGAAAGTGGCCTTCTCTCTCGGATCCGAGTCTCGGGAGAACAATGCATTAGGCAATATGTAATTAGGCGCGCGCGTCGTGTGTACTTACGTATGCTCGCTGGCTTGTATAATACGTGCGGGGAGGGGGTCAAGGTAACGGGAGGAGCGCACACGTGTTGGCGGTATAAAGCGCGAGCGGGGCAAAAACATAATTACACAGTCTCCGCGAGGAACGAGCCGAGTCCGAAAATCATGATCTTAATGACCGAATGAGTAATGACCTCCGAGCGGGTTGATCGATTCTTCCTCACCGACTCGCGGGCGCGAGCCCGAGCTTTCCGAAAAGCATACGTACACCTGCGGCATGCGATTCGTTAATAATCCCACGACGGTACGGCAAAGTATATTTGTGCTGTACGGAGCGGTGGCGGAGTCGCGAGCGAAAAACATTATCCTACACAAGGTGCGCAGTGTCACCCGATATGTGAGAAGTTCTCGCGGGCTCTTATCTCGCGTTGATTTATAGAAACAGCCCCCGTACTTCAGGATGAGCTGCGCATATTGTACGGGGCGGGGAGGTATTGTTTCGATACATTTTTTGAGAATTTCGAGCGTGTTTCGTTTCGTACAGTCTTCTTTCTCCGAGGCATTGATCAAGCTCGTTTTTGAAAAGCAAATATTTTTTCGCACCAAATCGGTATGTGTGGTGAAAAACGCACGTAACACCTATACCGTTGAGAGAGAGAGAGAGAGATTGCTCGAAGATTGCGCAACTGAATAACCGAAATGCAAATAAAGATTGCGCGGGGTAACGAAGAGAAAGAGCGGAAACGCATCGTTTTTGCCCTGCTTTAATTATCGAGGTGTAATTTTTGAGCCCCGCGCTTATTAGCGGCGGCGCGCGATCGTTTCGCAGAAAGACTCTCCGCTCCCCTTCTTTTTATCTCGTCCGCTGCGGAGCCGCTCCCGCGCGCGGAGGGGAATCAATTTATGAAATCGGACGGATTGTCTGCCGCGCGCGCGCGTACATCTGCAGCGCCTGTTTGCCTTTCTCTCCCGCTTCCTTCCTTCGTTAATTTTACCCTCTCTCTTCTATTTCTGCCTTCGCCGCTCCAGAGTACACTGCTCCGCATACCTGCGGCTTAATAATTGTTTGCGAGTCTCTCTCCGGCTCCCCCTTCATTTTTTTACTCGCGTTGCGATGCGAGTTACTGGAAGCACGCGTGGCTTTTTTTTCGTTCGATTCCCGCTGGATACGATCTTGAATATTATACTTACGCCGTTTGATTATAAACATTAAACGCTCGCACCGCTCTATCGGTCCGCTCGATCTGCTCGAGTGCGCTTGCAAAACTGTACGTATGATGTTTTTAAAATATACCGTTGATAATAAATAATTATTCGTCGAAAAACCAGTGGTCGCGTAACGTAAGTACAGCTATTGAGCAGCTATCTCATATTCCCGAGCCCACATCATTTCGAGTCATCCGCGCGAGAAAACGTCACTTCCCTCCTCCACGCAGCAAGATTCCGCGAGTATCGATGTATACACTATCGCACCGGCTGTTTATTTTACAAAGTCCACACACACCGCGCAATATCGCGAATCGCAAATTAACGCTCGCGGAGTCGATTTTGCATACTTTCGCACAATAAAGAGTAAACAAACACCGGGGCAACCGCGGCCTGCTTGGCACTTCATATACATATCGCATGCGCGCGACTAGTACATCATCGCGACCGATACGTGTTCGCGAGAGTTTAAAATTTGCTTATCTTCCGAGTCCCGCTCTCGTATCTCGGGGCATAAATAACTCGTCCTCGCGCCGCGTGTATAAATCCTACGCCGCACATGTACATATATACATGCTACACGCAGCTTTGAATCGTTAAAATTACGCTAAATTTATCGAAACGGCAGTCATCATCATCGCCCCGTTCGAATCAATGAGCCAATGATTCTCTGTGTAGCATATACAATTTAGAGCAGAACAATCAATTAAAGTCGATCCGATATACCTACGAAATCGACACTCCTTGCATTTAAAAGCGATTAATCCACGATACGATCGCCCCGTCCGAATCTATTTTCCAAACGACCCCGCCCCTCGTTCCTCCTTTTTCTCCTCCCCGGCATTTCGGAGGCCCTCCTCTGCATACTCCCTCTCAAAAACAAACATAGCGTCTCGGCGGACGGCGAGGGTTGTATATTTGTCAGTTCCCATTACACCGGCAAAACCAACTCGCGCGGCTTGCGGTGTATTATGTATGTGTAACATATATGCACACACGTAATGGCCCTCGGAAGGTTATACGAGGGAAGGGGGGGGGGGAAGGCCCCGAGTCCTCCTCGCACCCACACTGCATGCAGGCTGAAAGTATTATAGGCCGGTTCGCAAGGGTCTCTCGCTTGATTTATGTTTATTAGAAATCGAATATAGCAAGATTCCTCGCATTACACCCGCGGACACGCGCTCCGGCTTACATACCGTACGCACACTCGCCCACAACCCTGTAACCCGGGGGTCTCTGCTGTGCATGTATAGACTGGTATGCCTCTGCCGCATACGTACACGCGTATTATACACACGAGGCGAAAATCTCTCGGAGCTGATAATACGGAGTTTTGAGATGTTTCTCCGCGCGGCGGCGGCGCCGAACGCGGGGCTCTCGCGCGCGGGCCACCCCCGGCCCCGATGCGAGGGGGGAGAAGTGCTGCGTGTATTCCGGGGCATCGGTCGGACGCACACGCGTTGTATGCGTTTTGAAATTACACGGCCGCGGTGTTTGGGAAAAATTCGTCGGCCGCCTGGGAATTCGCGTCTCGGTGCGCGGCCCCTCGCGCGCCGCTAAGTATGCGCACGTACGCGGGGAAACTGTACGTTTTTCCCTCGTTCCGGAAGATTTTTTCGTACCCTGATGCTTCGTGCGTTGCCAGTCTTAAATGTTCGAATGGAGCGGCAAAACGGACGAGCGATGATGAGAAACCGCGTGGCAAATGACTCGTTCAATCTGCTCGAAGGGGGGGGGGTGGGGGGTGGGCGGGGGGGGGGGGGGGGGGGGTGGGGGGGGGGGGGGCGGGGGGGGGGAGAATGCGTGTACGATGGAACTGCGAATGAGAGAAAGGAAAGATGTGAAAAAAAACAGGGAGGCGGAGAGGGCGAGCAAACGTGCGTGCGCCGCGCCGAGCGAAATGAGTGGCACATTTTCAAGAGATCAGAGGAAGAGGGAGAAAAGAAGGGGTGGAGAGAGAGAGAGAGGATGTACAAACAAGAGTGGAAAAATACGAGCTTGTATTTTTAGAGCCCGCCGTTGGGTCGTCGACGCGCGCGCGCGTTGGTCGGCCGTCACGGGGGTTTTTCGGTTTTCCGGGTAATTTTATTGTCGCCTTGTTGTTGATGCGTCGGGGCTTTGCGACGAAACGTTAAATAGCTCGTGTTTTTCTTCCTCGAATCGTCCAAGCGTGCGGGTGAGCGGGTAGTATACGTTACAGGGGGGCGGATAATTTGGTATTTCACTCTGCCATCGCGGGTCTTTCGGCGGCTAAAAGATGCTGCATGCAGATTTATATTTTTGCCATTACGTAATCACGAGCGGTACGTTATTATTCGACCTCCTCGGTCACGACTCTGCAGCAGCGTTCGGGGAAGCGCTGAGCTTGGGTTCGATACACATAATACACTTTCCAGTGCACACAATATTACATACTAAGGTGATTAAACTTTTGCATTGGGATTTCAGCAGCTCGAATCCCAAACGATCTGCCGCGAGCAGTGCAGTTATTTCATGTGCAGGATAATACGTATGCCGATAAGCGAGTAAGTATTGGGCTAAATATTGCTTGTACAATTTTCTACGACCGTTCCCTCGATACTCGTAATATACATACCAATGACGGCTCTTCTCATCTTCCATCAGCAAAATTTTTTACCCTCAAACGTCCAGAAAAGATCATAGATCAAAACGGATAGCCCGAAAAACCTCGAAATCTTCATCACGCGTTTTGCATGTATGCATCACGAAAGGCACCACTCGCATCATCGCGATTCACGCCGGGGGTCACATGACGGTGCGCGTCTTTGGGAGAGTAGATAAAGTATATTGGTATTGTGGGTGTGTGTATTTGTGCACCACTCGGGCGGTGATTGCGTGTATGTATGTATACATATATATAACAGCGGCGAGAAAGAAACGAACGCTGGGAACTGCACTGCGGCCGAAGAGAAAGACTCGAGGAAGCGGAGGAAGAAGGAGAATCGGAGGGAGAGAGGGAGAGGCTCGAGATGAGCAGGCCCGAGACGGTAGGGACTCCAGGGGCCGGCATTATTTGCTCAGGACCGCGCAGAGTCCCCCCCCCCCTCGAGGCCCACCCCGTTCCCGCACTTCATTTATACATACTTACTCGCGTACGTGTGTTTGTATTACACGAGAGGCACGGCCGTTCCTTTCGTTTTAAATAATGGGCGCCCCACGTGATAAAGAGAGAAATAGCGTGTGCGTGTGTGTGTACGAGTCCGGCCACCTCTGCCATCACACTGCAGAGAGATGCGTCGAGAGCTCGAGCAGAACGGAGAAGCATGATCAGCAGCGAGAGAAGCCGAGAGAGCTTTGGAGGCTTTTTTTTTTTTCTTTTTTTTTTTTCTCGCCGTTGCGGTTGC
>JAPYYV010013228.1:0-10886 GCA_030522625.1 Copidosoma aretas
GAAAATGAGATTTTGTAGATATATACGGAAAATTCATCATTTTTCTTAAAACCACCATAACTTTTGATCAAGTGCACGGAATACAACGAACTATTTTTACATCAATTGGGTTTTACTTTAGTTTCCATTCAAGCTCATTTAAGATTATTTAACATTCATTACTACTTTGTTATTAGCATTGAAACTGGTAGTAGCTTCTTCCGCACATCGATGGATCTCGCGAAAAAAGGCCAATAATTTTTCTAAACGCCAGGACACGTATCTCATATTTTAGTTTAACACGTACCGTATAACTTTGCCTGCTTCTATACGCGCTTCTAATTACTAATCTGGACGGACTAATTCTTGTTTTCAAAACATGCTGCGGTGTCTTTTTAAGCTAAATTAGCTGTCCATATAGAAGCAGTGTGTAAGGTTTTTTTTGCCTTCTAACCTCAAAATAGCACCTTCGCTGCTTGATTTTAGGTTCTCAGGCAAAAAAATAGTATACGTGACTCGTTCGAAAAGGCTTCTTTACTTTCGCACTACCCCTCCTGTGCTGGAAAAATGTTTGGTAAATGTCCGATGTCGAAAGTGAGAAAAGTCGACTCCTTGACTTTAGATGGGCACGAAGTGATATAGGTACGAAATAAACATTTCGAGTTTTGGAGTGCTATTACTGCTCGCAGACTTATTGTAAACGATTTTCCGCTTGAAAATATAAATCCGTCCAAAAACAATACAATAAAAAAATTTTTCTTAGCTGCATATGTGACAGAGTAGTAGGAATACGGGTCGACGGAAAGGATCAAAATTGTTTACACAAAAATTTGAAATTAAATTACCGATCAATTAAAGAGATTGAAATTTTTGACAGCTTTGGCATGGGCGTTTGTCTTGTTTTGATGTAAGGTAAAAAATGGACCTTTAGAAGGCGTTACGAAGTACGAAAATGTAGTTTTCAAAGTGATTTCCACTATTTTCGATATTTCAGTTCAAATCGTGGGACATTAATTTAGTATGTGATACAAATTCTTGCTTATTGATTACGTCATACGACGTCTGTACACAATGTTTGAGCACGGATATGGCAGAAAAGCTTTTTTTTCTCAGTAAGAGCTTTTATGTGCGAAATTGAGATTGGGCGGGGTACTAAAGTGACATTTTGATTATATTTTTTTTAATTTTGTCATCAAAGAGTCAAGCAGTATCAGCTTGAAACTTTCATGTAGTATGAGTTATGAAAAAACAAAAAGTGAGCCACTTTCAGCAGGAACGCTCATATACAAGAAGATTGCAAAGTTGAATAATTATGTTTAAATAAGAAACTATTTTCTTAAAAATACATTCTTACGTAATACCTTTGAAAAGACATAAGATGAGAATGTATTTAAAATTATTTATTTAATAAAATACAACTTTAAACACTAATTAATAAACTATACAATGTGACTGATAGGTTTTATACTGATATTGGATTGAAACAAAATTGAGGATACATATAGATATTCACGCGCGAAGCGCGTGTGAATGAGATCTAGTATTGATGTAATTACTCATGGCATGCCATGTGTAATGCCATGTGTAATGCCATGTGAAATGCCATGTGGAATGCCATCAAGAATTATACATGAAATTTACCAACCAATTGCCTGCATGGAATACCACATGGCTTTACACATGAGTGTTTTCGGATGATTCCACATGTTACTTACTGTGTAATTTCTAGCGGAATTACGCAATACCGAGCAGTCGGGATGTTTCCCTCCCTCATTTCAACTACCGGTTCTATAGGTTAGATATTGCGTATTGTTAATACAAGTTTGAACCCCGTTTTTTTGCAAAGTTTGGATCAGGCCTCAATGAATGATTTTGCGGTAGGCCTCCGGTCTAAGCAGGCTCGGCGAAAACCACATTGGAGCCTGGGTGTAAATCATTACCGCTCCCAATCCATCCCGCTTAGTAAAGAAAAATCGGTAATTCATCATGTCATCGGCGCAGGGCAGACCCTTTTTTTTAGCCCGGGCCCCGGGGCTACTACTGTGTCTGGGTCTAAGTATACGGTGTATACACCGTTTATCACCACATTGTCGTGTATAATAGTCCACTCCATCCGCGGTGCTGTGCAATACGTGTATACCGCCGGAGGAGTGTGGGGGACACTGCTGCTTGTCCACGCGCTCTCCGTCTCATTCACTCTTGCAATTGATGCCAGAAATAACATTATGAATTTTTTTCTCAAAATTTTGCGCTTGTCGAAGCACTTCTATGAAAGACCGAATAGATGGGAAATTTTCCGCTCCACACGATGCTATTCTTATTTTTCTCCCATCTGCCACCGTTTACAAGATATTCACGGAGTGAATTTCAAACTCGATTTCAACAGTGACCCACCACTCAAAACATTTTTTAAACCATTTTTTCCGTATTCAGCGGCCCAAATTACGTGTAACATCAAAAAAACAAAATTTGATTTCAGAAGTTTCGCCGCTCGTCTACACAGTACACAGCCGTTGTAACGGGTACATGCATATAAGGTATAGGCATCACATGATGTCCGGTCGTCGTCGCACAGGCGCAACCTTTCTTTCCCGACCATGTATGCATATACCTATGTATACACGCACGTCTACGTCAACTCCCTCCCTCCCTGGCCTTCTTTCCACTCTCGATCACTTTTTTCCAACCCCCTTCCCCCGCTCCCAACGCACCTTTCAAAAAGCTTTCTCTCTCTCCGCGCGCTACCTTTCCAGCCTCCCACACACCCAGCCTCGACTCTCCTCGCGTCTACACCCTCGCTCGTCGAGCTTGCACGTCCCACGGTCCCACCGTCTCCTTCGCTTTCTCTTCCTCTCTCCCTCTCTCTGCCTCGGCAACTTTTCGCCCGTACATATACGTATATACCACTGGAAGGGAAAACGATCGATATTCCGCTATAGAGGGAGGGGGGGGGGCACACCGCCGCTGATGGGGTATGAGGCGGGGGTGGGTGCTGGTGGCGCTCATCGCGGGCACTATGCTACGCTAGCACGTCCACCGGGGCTAGCAGCAGTGCCAGTGTATAGGGGAGAGAGAGAGAGAGAATCGTGTGTCGCTCTGGCGTTCTTTTCGGCTCGGGCGGCGAAAAATAATTAAAAGCGAGCGTTGAAAACCTTCGTCGTACCTGGGTACACTTTTTTTGTTTACACCCGTGTTGTAATAATCGTGCCCTAGGTGGACGCGAGTTTTGGCAGTCGTTATCTTCACGGTCTCCGATCGCTGTGCAGCGTTTTGGTGCTACATTGATAAGAAGCAGTGGCTCCCTTGTCGTTTTTTTACCGCTGAAGCCTCGTACAAAAATCAAGGGGAGACTCGATCGGGACAATAGAGTGCGGTTGTTGTAATCGTAGTAGTAGTTGAGGTGAGATTAGAGGAGGATTCAGTGCAACGCCTGCCACGGAGCTCGGGAGAAGTGTGCAAAGTTTTTAGTGCGCCCAGCGAGGAAGTTTGGCAGAGCGAGTCGATTCGTTGGATTTTCCTTGTCAAGGTTTGTTGGGGGAATTTGAACGGGGTGTCTGCCAACACGTATATATGCAACGCGTATGTGGGCCGTACGTGAGCTATGTTTTATATCCAGGTGTGGGTGGAACATTATACTTACTTTGGCTCTTTGAGTGTGTGTCTTATATTTATTTTGCTCTTGAGGTGACACAGTTTTTCCTCGGAACAACACCCTACCCTTCCACTTCTGAATTCTCTGAGGTAAAAAGTTCCTCGGTCCTTATTATATGCAGCTTATTAGAGCGAGTTTGAAGACCATTTTCCTCTGGGTTATTCAAGGCTTTATTGGGGCAAATTCACGTTTTAAGATACATAAGATACAAAAGAAAAGAAAAGACATTGAAGTAACGCCAAGGGGTGATGGATCAGGGATGTAAGGTTGCCTCCGACGACGTACGTGAGTTAGGGAGATACACACGGAGTCTAGGAGCTTGGAATCGATTTTTCCTTTTCTTCTTTTCTTCCATTTTTTCGCTCTCCGGCGAGCGTCTTTATTTCTCCGGAGATGGGAGCACGGCTAATTACACGAGCCGAGAATAAAACCGCGACGGATGAAAAATTTGTGGCCGAGGGGCATAGGGAAGATGTAAGGATAGAGAGAAGGAGGTGGGGAAAGACTCGAGAATTACTACTCTGCTCTGCCTCGAGTTCAAAGGGTTTTGGGTTTGTTCTACGTCGAGTAGGTGGACGTTTCGTTGGATTCTTTTGAGAAAATAATTTTGGGGTATTTTCATTTGCTAGACAAGGTTGATAGATCCAATTGACACAAAAAACCGAAACTCCGTTTTAAGTGATAGTAGGATCAAAAAAGAGAATTAGTTGCTACAACTACTTCTAATACTATATGGAAATTGAAAGAAAATGATGGGGTGCCCGATAATCAAATTTTGTTGCTTCAATTGGATTATTCTTAATTCAATCTAATAGATAGTTCATTGAACTAATCATCTGTTTTCATCATCAAATGTTATTACAACTTTCTCATGGCCAACCAAACCAACCAGTTATTTCAATGAATGTATTTATGATAGTTAGAGTTGAACAACTGGACGAGGAAGCTATTGCTTATTTCAAACTTTTGACAACTTGGACACTTGTGATTTGTGTGGGATGTTCTTCCATGTGGCAATATTATTGTGAAGTAAAAGTCTTATATTCAATTTCTTTTCTTAGAATTCTAAAGAAGCGTGTTGACCTCATCAAGAAGTCATAAAGATGTAGGTACTAAGATAATACACCACACCATATTGTGGACAATAGTTAATTACAACATAGATATATGTTGAACGAATTAAATATAAATCGTTACAGTGTAACTTGTTCGTATATTTTATTGACTTAATATCAATGGACGAAATAAATTTGTATTATCAACCAACAAATTAACGGCTTCCCAATGAGTCCGGTCCAGTTGTGCCACTCAATGTTTTTTTTGTTGTTAGGATGGTAGAATATTATAAAACTTGTTCCAAAATCATGGCACAATAAAAAGTATGTCGATATTCGTCATGGAGGTATACAACCTTCAACATAAGAGATCAGAACATTAGTCTAGACATTTTTTTTCGAAGCAGAGGTTAGGTCCATTTCCGTACTAGACGCGCGTATGCCAGATTTGTCACATCAGGGTATATATTCTACTGAATTTGTTAAAAATGTGTAATTTATCATCGTGATCCGATTGTAATCCGATGTGCAAATTCTTTGATCCCTCAAAACATTTTTGTATATTATTTGGAATGCGTTCATGTGATTTTGTTACAATAATAAAGTTTTACTTTTCTCGAAAATAATCTGTATATGTCAATATATTCGGGTACTTTTTTAATGTATTTTATATTGATAAGATTTCGAATATAAAGTTTATATGTTTGTATATTCATTGAAAATTTTCAAAGCAATAATTTCAAAGTATAAGTGTAAATGGGAATTTACCAATATAAGTAAACATGTCATTGAAATTTCGATCAAGCCAACGTTTCTCACAATAGTTTTAAAATAGTTCAAAGTGATTCAGCAGCTGATGGAAAATATAAAAACCCAGAATCATCAAATAATTTGTGTAACGATGTTTTTTAACAAGGTATATTTTAAAATTACGAGTTCACATCCTGCAATACAGTAACTCAGACTTGAATAAATATTATTAATTAATGACTACTTTTTTACAATAAAATTTTACGCGTTAAAATTATTCATTTGTAGGTTTACGACAAAGACGGATTTAGCCTTTTGAATACCTTATGATGTGTAATTAGCTAAATCCAGGTTGAATATTGATTCTAGAAATACTTCTTCACAAAGTATACTTTAGTAAACCTCATTATATTTTTTTTTTGTATTCCATATTTAATTAAGTTTTTATGATTTTTTTTTACTATTGATTGGTACCATCCATCTTTTACTAACTTCAAACCATCAAATAAAAATGTATCAATTTTTCCCTTAACTATTCAAACTTGGATAGAAAAAGAAAACTTGCGGAGGTAAATTCTCATTTGCGTTACTGATAATTATCAAAGTCTTTTCTAACCTCTATACAATTAAACAAGTCCGGTCCAACGGAACACTTCTCTGTAAGACTACTACGTCCAAACTTTCACAACAGAGCGCTAACAGCTCGGCACAAAACAGCTGGAACGAGCGACGCTCTTTCTGAACCAATCCAAGTCCCGGCCGGATGAAAAATAAGGAACGGAATATTGGACAAAAGAACGGAAAAACCAAATCTAGACAAGAACAAAAAAAAAGGTCTTCCCAAAAGTATTTCCCAGCATCTGTGTGTCATTAAAGCAAGTACCCGACCTGTCAGTCTCTCAGAAAATTCTTCGACATACGGAGCCCCCGCGCGCAACGTCGATAGGCGCGTTATTGATCTTGCGGGTAGGTACCGCGTGCGCGGAGTCACCGCTGCCAACATTAGCGCCGATGCTTGCCTGGCACTAAAATACGTTTGTTCACTGTATACTTACTTACTCGTGGCGTACGTAACCAGCTGACGCTACGACCGCTTGCTGCCATGTACCGACCGCTACGTTCTACCTCTTCACGCGCACTCGTATGCCAAGGATCCAAGATTCAATTCATTCGCGCTGGACTTTGAGGGTTGTATCTGATTTCTCCATCTTCAGCACTCTAATTTATCACATCCATGTTGTCTGAATTCACGAGTTTTTCAAACCAAGCATATAAGTGTTTTTGATTTCTGCTGTAGATCTCAAACAATATCTCATATTCATAACTATAATTTGATGAAAATAGTATGCTTTAAAATTACCCGAGTGTTTAAAATAAAATGCTTTCGGCGTTACATCATCAATATTGTTCTAAATTGAAGGCCTCAGCATTTCAAAGTAGCTATCTGTCAGGGGCCATTCATTGTGGTATTGTTATTTACAAATGAATCAATCCAAAGCAGGTTTACTAGTACCTTTTTAGAAAAAGCCTGTCTGTCTGTCTGTCTGTCTGTCTGTCTAGCTGTGTGTGTGTGTGTGTAAAGAGGGGGGGGGGGGGTGGGTGGGTGTAATCAGTCATATGTCAGGAACCCAGCGGTAGATTTCAATGATTTTTGTTTTCTCATCCTTATAGTGGATCGGAAAAAAAATTTAAGTTTCATACCTTATTAAGGTTGTTATAACGAATTTTTATGCCCAAAAAGCGGTTTTTTACTTTTCTAAGTGTGAAAAAAATTTAATTCGAATTTTTTAAATAGTGTCATCTGATAAAGCCTTAAAATAGCTCTATTCTTCATTTTAAATCATCTTTATGAAATATTTTTTTTAGTTTTTATTAATAAAATACTGAAATTTTCGTGGAAAATCACTGATATTTTAAAAACCTTTGGAGTGATCTCGATGATTCAAGGCTTAAAAAATTTGTTTTTGTATCCTCGTATTAACTTCAAAAAAAAATTTTGGTTTCATACCTTATTAAGGTTGTTATAACGATTTCTTATGCCCAAAAAGTGGTTTCTTGCTACCTTTCGGGTAAAAAAATTCAAAATCATTTGCTTCAATAGTTGTATCTCATTGAGCATTAAAATAGCTTCAGTTTAACTTATAAAAATCGTTTTTTACTTTATTTCTTTTGTTTTTTATTTTGAAGAATATCTACAATTTTTTTTCTTGAATCAGTCATATCTTAGAAACCCTACAAATGATTTTAATAATCTACGGCTCGAAATGTTTCTTTTGATATCCTTATATAGGTTAAGAAAAAGATCTTATACACCATCAAGGTTGTTACAACAATTATTAATGCTAAAAAACGGTTTTTGCTGTTTTTGGAGTAAAAAATTCTAAAGTTGATTTCATCAATAGTTATATTCTATAGATAATAAAATAGCTTTATATAATTTAATAATATTTTAGCTGCAATATAGTTATATCACGTATATCTATTTCAGTATTAAATTCTAATTATTTGTTCAATTGTTTTTAATTCAAAAAAATTTTAACAATATTTTTTGTCTTATTCGGGTAAAAAGTATGATTTAGAAAGCATAGAAACAGCTTTTTTTCACCTTTTAAATCATTCTAATAATTATTGTATTTTTTTTTTTTTTTTATTAAATAATTGCAGAAGAATGTTGTTGAGAAAGCTTTGTGCTAATTTATTGGCAGTGGTTTTTTTTTTTTTTCGATAGTGAAAGGACCCTGAGTACGCATAACAAAAAGTTTTTTTCATATGGTGCACTTGATTTATTATAATTGATTGAAATTTCAAGACACATTCAAACCGATATCACGTGGTGCAGAAACGTCCGATCTTCTGAGTTTTCTAGGGTTTATTCGGATTTACACTACTTACTGTGCAAAAATCAGAACATACCTTATTGTATGTACCACCACTTATTACTATGGGGTAGCACTATAGAGCATAGCCATAGAAAGAGTTCTTTCTATTCATATGTGTATCACTTATTAAAAGTAATAATACAACCTAATAACATATCTAAATCACTATTGGTATCTATAACTTCCCTGATTAGATGTGGCTTGAAGAATTCTGGTCATTTAAAATTTATTATTATTATTATTATTATTATTATTATTATTTAAAAGGAGTATTATATGCTCAAAACTCAGACAAAATTGTTGAATGTGGTTTTATCCAAATATTTTAGTAATAAGCTCAGTAACGTGCTCATACAGTTTGCTTCAAGATGATGCATATTCAAATGTAGTATGATGACGTCGCAATTAAAAATTATCGCTGTTGTTGAGTTGCGTCTCATAAGGAAAAAGTTGTTAGAACTGCGTCCTGGTCATTACAAATCTATGGACTATGGTGGAATCGCGTCCCACGGTTAATGGTGGAAAACACGCTATGGAACTAGAGTCTGGACGTGTGATGAATTTTATAATTACATTGCTTTGATGCATTAAAAATTTGAGCTGCAAGTACATTAGAACTCTTGACTGGCAGAATTTACAAACATGTATTATTTACTTACTTTAATTATATCCATCTAATACCCGTTGCCAATTCCTTAGCACAAGCTTCCTCGACTATTTTATTTGCTAACTTCATCATCTTGATTGCTGGATCTATTTGATGAATAAAAAGGTATTACCTAGCGTAGACAAACTGATTTTAGCTCACGTACTCACGCCAGTCCATTATTATTATGAAAAAAAATATGTCGGCTACCGAGGTGCGCTGTGTTTAGCTCGCGCACTCACGCAAATTCATTACTAAAAAAAAAAAAAAAATTCGTCTCCAAACACTCAGATTTGTAATACAGTTTTATATATTTCATGACGCGTGTCATTCGATATTTCATCGACATTTTGTTTTGATGGTAAAAAATTTGATGATAAAAGTCAATTCATAATATTCAACTGATAGTACACCGACCATCGTGGCGTATGGCAAAAAATTGCGTGTATGTAGTGTTGTATAGCTCGGCTGTACTATTGAGTCGCGAGGTTTGTCTCGGGCACTGACGTTACGCCACTGTTTCATGAGCGATTCCAAGACGTGAGCAGCGATATGCAAGCCGTAAGTTGTGTAGGTATCTACTGCGTATAATTTTGCAGGGACACATTATCCACGTTTGGTGTATGCTGTTTGTTCTCTTCTTTCCTTTCGGATGAGTGCTTGCGAGTGTGCATGACTGCGAGCCTATTGTTCTTCGAAGTCTGCAACTTTCTATTGTACGCTTTTTATCTCCCTTGGGTGCTTCTTTGGAAGATTTGAACGAGAACGAAGTGCGTGCATGCGTGTGGGAGAGACTGAAATTATTCAGGCCAGGATTATTATGTTCACAGTAATGACAGAAACACGTACGAGGTTGGAGAATCTTTAGAAGCACGATAGGCTGTTGAAAACTGGTACTTACTTTGGAGAAGAAAAGTTGTTTATTGTTGGCGCGAAGTACAGATCTTATCGATGTTCAAATCCTTGCACCACCGAAAATTCACACATGCCTTGCCGATCATCATGTATTTCAATCTAGGTTCTGTGAATTCCTTCTATCGTCATACTTAATTCATGTATCTCTCATAGATTTTGAAATAGGTAATCATTTAATTGATTTAGGCATGGACACGAGTCAATAAATTAATATGAACGCGGGTCAGACTGTAATCCACCGCTCATGTACACACAATATATACCTCAACTCTTTCTTGCAAACTCCCTGCGCTGTACGATATCTCATCGTGTCTTACATACCAACATTAAATTGGTGCATGCACTGGCCCACAATAGCTCACCAAATTACGAGTTGCATATTACAATTCTAGACAAAGCAGAACTCGCCGAGATAAGCCTGTTATTATCGAGCCACACTCACACCCACAAAGCAACAAATATACGCAGTGTCTTACACCTGGAGAGGTACAAACTCAACGTAATTTTGCGTATGTTCCTTTCGAATCGCGTATAATTATGCACTCGTGTAATCTATCAGTACTATATACCACTTGTCACCGCCCCCCTCCCCCCGGTCCTTACATGCGTATGCAACACACACATACATCCAGACTGGCGCGACGATAAAACCACTTCCGGCCGACCTACTTATTGGACGAGTCGCTCGCGCGCACACACACACCTCCACCGGACCCCATGCAGCTTTCAGCGTACCTGTGTAATACTGGCGCAGCTAATATCTGTGTGCGCAAGCGCATGTACCCGTCGTGGCCCGGAGAGATCGAATCGCGCCCCTGTTTTTCCCGCGTCTTATTTGCTCGCGCAATCACAGCCGCGTCGGCCTTTCCATCCTTCCGCGCGGGAGTTGTGTCGGCTACTGGTTTTCGAGGTTTCCCGGGGTCTCGGCTCCGCAGGCTTGGCTGTTTATTCGCTCGCGTGGGTCGGATGGAATCCTGGGGTGAACGAGACTCGGGATCGGATACTGTGGT
>JAPYYV010013231.1:0-10683 GCA_030522625.1 Copidosoma aretas
CCAACTGTTTGCATAAATAAGACATAAGCAACCAAGTTAGGCCACGGTGACGACTTTGGCGCCACTTACACAAAACACGAAACGAGATACACATGCGAGAGAAACGGCTTCTAAAACTAGAGGTCATGACGAGTAAAACCGTACCAAAAAAAATTTTTTTAGAGCAAAATTGAGTTGAAGCGGGAATTTTGACCCTTTTTTTGGCGTTTTTGCCCACTGTGGGGCGGAGCTGGGAGAGCAAATATAGGAACGTAGATTATATTATATTAGAAGACATATATGTATATATGTACATTTATTCATACATATGTAAATGTTGAAATCAACTTTAGTAAAAAAGTAGGATATCTGTGTGCATGTCAGTACCGTTTTAGTATCCTCTATTATGACTGAACACAAGTTTCTCGCTCGAAAGCCTTATATACAAACATTTATTTATACATGTATATGTATATCTATAACGGATAGGTACCCTCTTGAGGGACTCAGATCCTTGTGAGAAACTATCTAAGGAAGACGACGTCTAAATCATATCGCGTGCTTACGATGCACCTGTAAGTCCGTTGGCAATACGATTCTATTATTCATATCGGAAGCATCCTTATCGCCAGAAATAGCAGGGCGATTTACTATAACTTTTTTTTCTACGTTATCCATTTTCTTTATATTACGTAATGAAACAATCTTTATTGAGAGCCTCGATAACGATGGAAAATACGACTATGTTGTCAACGAGATCGCTCTTATACATGTCAGCGATACTCTCGGTATGACAATGTAAACTTTAGAATACAATTTTTTACGAAGAACTTATACATCATATTTGTTTAAATCACAGCGCTTACGGCATTTTACGTTATTTTATTGTCAATGAGCTGAATTGGTCGCTATTTATCGAATATTTCTGACAACATCAATGACTGCACCGCATCGCCCGCACCGCGTTTTAGAACTAAAGTTCCTACACTGAAAATACTGTGGCTTGTTGTGGCTGCTACATGTGAGAGCCAATTAGCTCTACAACACTGCAATTAATACAACTGGACACTGTAGGACCACTGTAAGACCATAGTAAGAGCACTAGATGAGCAGCGGACCACAGTACGGCACTTGAAACAAGCTTAATACTCCCGCAAGCTGCTTGTGCGCTATATTTACGAAAGCACTGACGATCTTGCAAAGGGTGCGGGCATGCATCCTCGCCATGATTGGTCAGCTTTTTCATGGAGTGTAGTAGATATTAGGGATACTCAACGAAAACATCCAGGGACAGAAAACTTATCAGTGTATTTTACACAGAAGTCGTTTGCGTGATAAATAATACACCATGCTGCGTAACTGTGATTCTTCCATGTATTGCATGATATTGTAAAAGTTCACGATAAACGGAGAAGACTGACACGTTAGTCAAAATTTACACTTTTTACAAGATTAAGATTGATTAATTATTTGTATACTTTTTCAAAGGGCCTTGGGGTACAATCCTGTATGGCCACGTGAGAATTTTACTATTATAAGTACGTAATAATCATGATATTAATAATTACATCTGAATAATAGTTTAAAAAATGTATGATGATAGTAGTAACAGCGAGTTGTAAGTTTGGAAACTACTTGATTAGAGAGAGGAAGAGAGACAGAGAGAGAAAGAGAAAGAGAGGGAAAAAGAATGAACAAAAGAAGCTTTAAGGTGGTAAATCATATTTAGACGTGCAATAGCTGCATCAACACTCTTGATCGACGTTTATGACTCTCCAATCTCTCTTTTCCTTTTTTTCTCGCGTATCGTCTAATCAAAAATGATATTACATGGTGAGTTTATGCGTGTGTTGAAAAATGTATGATTGTTTTATAATTCACTTTTTTAATTGTTTGTACTTTTTGTCCTGACATTTGTCACTGAATATTTTTTAGAAGAGAAATTTCCTACGAATCATTGTTCATAAAAATTTTTCGTACTGTAGATTGTTCTTCTGAAGACTAGTTTGCCCTCATGTGCGCTTCGCGTGCCAACCCCCTGATAACTGATGATCAATCAAAAAATAAATGTTGATACGTTTTTCGTTCATATTCTTTATCCTTATAATTTTTTTCAATGAATTGCTTGTTTTGTTTTATAATGTTCCTATTAAGCCAATCTGACTTCTTTTTTTCGATGCATAAATATTTCTTTGTTTTTTAAAAAGGTTATGTTGTCTGTTTTAGAAACAAACTTTACTAAAGTAAATAGAATCTGGTAACTTCTTTTTTTATTAAAGCAGATTAACAGTATTGATGAAAAAAATCAGTTCAGATCGATTCAACTTTATTGTTAAAACATACTTATATATTTCAATTAAAAATATTCATGGAAATGTGTCATAATAGGTGGTTTCGAGATGACGGTAAGCACTCGTGAAAGGAAGAAGTCCAGTACGATCTAGTCAAACTGCGTATTATACAAGCTTTAATACAGTAGGGACACAGCCCTTTATATATATGTATATCCAAGATAAAAGGCCAGTGTCCATAAACGCTGCCGGAGAGGAAGTAAGAGAGATGGCGCCGTCAGCTGCTGACGTAGAGCCTCGCTGGCAGTATTGCCCGTTGTCTCCATAGGGCAGCACATTTATTATTATGGCGATCACTTCGATTTAAAGCGTTTTTGCTCGACAAATTGCATTAATTCTGATTTAAATCTAAATTGACCATTATCATTAAAACCAATTAAATAAAACTGAATCTCTATCTACATAAAATTTGTCGATTCAACCAATTTAATACGATTTTAGTCGATTGAATTCCTGTTGAAGTCAATAGATTTTATTCGAATGTTTATGGAAGGGTATGCACCTAATTTTTTTCAATTAACTTAATAAAATTCAAATTTAAAAAGACGAATGTTAACTATTCAATTTGTACAAAATTCTAAATATGAAAAAGAAAATCAATATGAATGAAAATAATACGCTTCGCCTGCCAACCACCTGAATACTTGTATTGTTTCAATCTATATATTATTTTAAAGATCTATTCTGACTTTTATTAAATAAGTCCATATAATTGCCTACTTTTTTTATTTGTTTTATTCAATCACATCGTCATTTGTGATATAAATATAAACAGTTATCTTTGTAGATAGTTACTACCTAAATGTATACTTATTGATTTAAGTGATCAGAGATATTTTTACAATGAAATGACAGTCAGAGTGGCCTAGCTCTCTTAGACATCATATGATTTATATACTACTTAATGACTGTCACAGGAGATTAGCTGTCATATGTAGTATAGGATTCAAGAAGGATAAAAAATATCTATACAAGCTGTGTATACGGTGGACTAAAGGCATGATTTATGAAAAATGGTATACTATATACTTGTTTCTTTATTCACACTTTTTTTAACCTTTTTTCTATTCGCTTCTGAGTGAAAATTGTATTTTTAAAAACTGGGAACTACCACACAAATATATTAATTTTTACCCTTCGATAATGAATAGTATATCAATAAAATACAATATATTTGTAGGTTATAATACATCCTAAGGAATCTTGTATTTTCATTACATAAGGAATCATCGTTAATTATTTAACACTTTGAAGTTTGCTAAATGTTTATATGTGTATATTTTCTTGGGTTAAACCACAGAATTTTTTGACTGATATTTTTATAAAGATTTATACAAATCTTTCTAGAATTTTTTTAATATTGATCAAAGTCGTTTATTTTTAAAATATCTAAGAAAAAAAGTGAAAGTGATTGTGATGCTGAAGTACAAAAAAAAAGGAAATACTATTTACAACCACAGAGTCTTCAATTCAAAATTTGAATTTGGCGGTGTATCTGCTTCAATATAAAATGGATTTATTGCACATTTCTATTTTCTATTGTGTATTTTAGTCTATTTTTAGAGCTTTAGTGGTTTACATTTAAAAAACTTTAGATGTCCAAAAATTTACGCACAAAGAAAAGAATATTAATTTTAAAATCAAAAAAGTTATGGGTAATAGTAACGGTGGTGCTAAAATCCAGTGTAATATTTATAATGGAAATATAGGGGTTTTTTCATAAAAATTTAACCTTAATGAGGTATGTATGGTTTTGACTAACTTTTCATCTTAATACGTTCAATAAATATTTTTTTTGTTATTTTTCGGAAAATTTTGATACTTAATGTTACTGTAAAAAGATCTAAAAACTATACAAAAGGGAATATAAATTTTAAAATTATAGTACAACTATTTTGTACAATTACACATTTAGGACAATCTGAATGGAAAAAGTCTATATTCCAAAATATTGATTTTTGTGATGTTCGAATAATAAACGGTTTTGTGAGTAAGTAACATAATATTCTTATTAAAATAATTTTAATTACAATAGATGCCATAAGTTCAGTATCAGAATTCTTACTTCACAAAGCTTAGGGGATACACAGTCAGTGAACTCATTCTTTGCAATAGTAATAATGAGAATGAATACTATGGATCAATAACAAGAAAAAAAAAAATAGATGATTTTATATTGAAAAAACCTTAAGAAACAATTGTTTCTGAAATAGGTTGGAAAAATTGAAGTTATAGGTGATTTACAAAAATATAGTAATTAAAAAGACACAGTTGCTTAAGGCTGTATTTATTTTAGTGTATAATTGTATATATTTATTAATAAAATGTTCTATTCTATCATGTATTTTGGGAATAAGTTATATTTTGAGAGTTAGAGATTTAAACCACATCATGGTATTGGATCGTACCTAGCCTTTAATAGAAGACCTTTTGTTTGGATGTAAAATCATTTATATTTAGGTATACCTATGCAATACAGCACTTATTATTTTAAATGTTTATTTACTTATCAATTGCATCGATTTTACTTTTATAGAGTGATAATAACATCAATGAAGATATATCATAAAAAGTATTCTTTTTGTGAGTTAACCGCTGCTGTTTCTGGTCCTAGTGCAGTTCCATTAAATAAAATAAACATACATTTATTATACAATCATAATTTTTTATTTGATTGTATTAAAACAAAATATATATTAAACTTCTTTGTTAATATTTACATGTTTTTTCATATGACTATTGTAATTACATTTAGCTACTAAAGATTTTGTGCATTGTATAAATAAATTTTTTGTGCGAAAACTTTATCACATGTGTCGCGAGTAGATTGATGAGTATTCACATGTACACTTTTATGTGATTCCAAATGACTTTTCCTTATAAATGATTTATCGCACACGTCACACACTAATAGCCTGTTGTTAGTGTGAATGTTAGTGTGTGCTTTCAATCAAGATAAATTAAAAAACTTTCATCACCATAAGAACATCTATAATTCCTCACATTTTGATTAGAGTTGAGATGAACTTTCAAATTACTTGTATGAGAAAATTTTTTTTGCAGACATTACATGTATGATCTTTATTTTTTTAGTGTAATAGATAGTATGACGATAAAAGGCTTTTTGTTTGTTAAACTTTATCACACGATGCACACTTCTATTCTCCATTGTTATCTTCATTTCTGTCCATAATCTCTTATTTATCTGTAAAAAACAAATATTTAACGAAGAAACATAAACGAATTTTTTGTTTTTCATATAATGCAAATAAGTTTTGGTGTAAAAATCTTAAGTATCAAGAATATTCAATATGACTTTAGAAACTTTTATTAGATGCACTTATAGAGTCTTACTTTATTGTTTACACTCAAATCAGCTGATGCTACCTGACTGAATAATGACTAAAGTAATCACTTATTTGTTATTACAATTTTTTTTTCGTTATGACAAATATACATGATAAAAAATAAACTTAGTTCAATTTTTATATATGCACCAGGATGTTAACCACTTTTGATGCAAGCTCATAACTCAAGTTTGATTGAACGTAGATTGAAAACCTACATTAATTCAGCACCTAATTAAAGAAAATATTATGTAATAATTCTTTAAGCACACAGATCTTTATACATAAAGAGTGATTAAAAAATTTCAAGCATTACCTAATCATTAAATCATTGTTACGTTAGCAATATTTGTAAGAGGCCAAAATGTTTAGCTGTATTTTTTTCATGGGTTATCATGCTAGCCTTGTGATCAATAATGCTTAAGCTCGTTGATTGAAACCCCGGTAAGGTTACTCAGTTAAAAGCCTAGTTAACGCAAGTTGAAATGAAAGTTTTATCAGTTACTCTTGTAAAGTTTTACTTGAATTCTTACACTAAAATAAGCTGATGCTACTTGACTGAATAATGACTAAGAGAATCATTTTCGTTGGTTTCTCTACTTTACTGTGCACATCTACTGCATATAATAAAAAAATTATTTCTTTGGTCCCCATTCAGTTATCTATTATTTTGGGAAAATTGAATCTTTAAATTGTTGAAAATGACTTTAATCAACTTTCTTTAGTGACAAATGAAATGACTAAAAAAATATTTTAAGTAATTGGAACCAATTGCTTTTATGAAAAATCACTCTTTTCCTTTAACATTTATTACAATGGAAAAACAAATTATAGGGAAATCTACTGTTTTTTTCAGAAATAAGATTTTTCTTGAAAGTTTATGAGGTTAATACTAATCTCGTTTGAATTGCAGAGTACATAGATTATGAAACGTAATCCATGCACTATTTAATTACTCTAGATCTAATAGATAATTCTTAAATGAACTTAGGCACTGAGAATTGGCACAAGTTAAATATTTCATTAAAAAGAATTAGAACATATCCAAAAAAAAATTTGTTATGGAAAAAAACTTACGTGTAATAAAAAAAGAGACCTTTTTGTTGTTTTAATTTATTTTTTATTCTGACATACATACAATTAAAAAAATTATCTTATTTGATTTTTATTTATGTATCAGAGGGTTATTCTCCACTTTATGTATAAGATTATTGGTGGAGATTGATTCAACTTACATTGAACACCTACAATAATTCAGCACCTAATCAACAACAATGTTATTCAATACTTCTTTAAGCACACAGATCTTCATATATGAAGAGTGATTAAAAAATTTTAAGCATTATCTTACTATTTAATCAGTGTTGATTTTACACTTATTTAATGTGGATGAGAGGCTCACATGTTAACCTTTGTTTTACTTATGGGTTATCATGCTAGCAATAATGCGATATTGTTTAATAAAATTCTGGTCAGGTCACTAAGTTTCTTCTTCATGCACTCTCCTTCATCTCTCTGCTTCCGAAGAGTCCGAAGTGCTTTAGCCCACTTAACTGTACTTGCTGCACCTTTTTATTAAATATTCGTTTATTTTAATAATAGAAAGCAAATTATTAGTGATAAAATACAATGGACTGCTTGCCAGTATTAGTGTTCAATAAATATGGTATTCAAGATCTCAAGTACTTGATTCCAAGTAACCCAATAGAGTTGACTTCTTGCACTTTTGTTCAATAAATAATAATTTTACATCGCAAGCAGCTCCTTTCCAGTCAAGAAATTTATTCATTATGTTTCTATTTAATGAAAAAGCGTAAGTGCAATTATCGGCAATCACTGACTACAGGAATCATTAACTAGTGCAATACCGAAAGGTATCATAAGGTAGATTTTTAACTTTTTGGATAACCTTTTTTCACATATTATGATACAATCAACAAACATATTTTTTAAATTTTAACATGCGATTTGGGATAATTTAGTCGATCAAAAATTAAAGATGTGATTAGATATGAATTATGGTAAGAGAATCAAAACAAACAAAACTGATGATTGTAACTGAATCAGATCTCTATCGTGTACAGTTATTTAAAAAACTATATGCTCAAATTCATACTCATAAATATAAAAAACGCAACGTCTCTTTGGTGCTAATCTTATTTAGTTACGAATAGACTCGGCCTATGAAAAACGTTTTACTATTAAATTTTTGTTACAAAATACGCTTTTGTTCTGATTTTGGGATTGTATACACTAAGAAAATTTTAGCTTGACTTCAGATCGACTAACAGGACAGCTGTGTTATGGACATGTCAGATCAAGAGACAACCTGAATTTTACACACTTACTAACCCGGCAAGCTTAAATTTAACCTCCTTTTATAATCGACTCCCGGAGTCTAGCCACGCTAGGCATGCCAAACTTTCAGGATGCTCCTGCATGTCTCAAGACCAAAGCGCTGAGCGCGCTCTACGAGCTGTGATCGGCTCGGTTGTTATATCAAAGTTAATGTCAGTAAAATTGTTAAAGCGCTGTGTGCTCACAAATCTTTTCAGTGTACGTATTACGACTTTTTTCTTGCACATACATATAATTATGTCTAACAGGTTAAAAACTAAATTCACACAGGTTCATATTAAATAAAGAAATCATCAGGTACATATTGTCGATATTTTTTTTATTTCAACAAGACTAAATGTTATATTCTTATTCAAAGAATGATAATTTGATCATAAATTTTTATGAGTTGCATAACTACATCTTAGTTGAAATAAAATTAATATTTCGAGTACAAAACTTTTTTATACGATGATGGAAAATAAGGCTCAAGTTTTTGAAAGTATAGGTACTGTTAAATTATGGAAACATTTTCCTTTTCACTTCGATTACTATTACAATATCAAATCGACAAGAATTCAATTCCTGGGAGTGAGGAATCTTATCATCACCGTCGCAAGTACACGTATTCAATCTAAAATGTTTCATTCACAAATTCAAATAAAAGGTCATGGAAATAGCTTGTTTTGTTGTTTTTCTTATTTTTTGTATGGTTCACAAAACTTTTATATGCAATTACGTTAAGTTATAGTGAACTATGTAATAAACGATTGGAATTATTATGAAAATTTTATAAAAGGAAATGACTATTACTATAATATAGACAGTAAAGATAATTACTCTGAATATATGTCTAAGTTCAGTGTTCATAAAAGTGACATTAAAATTATGGGTTTGGTTGTTAATTTATATAAAAAATATTATCATAAGATTACTTAAATACTTATATCTGTTTTTATATATCAAAATCTTAGATCCAGTTGAAATTGAAATCCTAACACATGGTATTTCTTCACACTTCTCCTCTACGGCCTGCTGATTGGTTCGCTGATACTTGTAGCCGGGCGTAATCTTTACCTCAGCCTTGTGTTGTTGGTATTTATTAAGTTGTTAACTGAGGGTACTATTATTTTTGTATGTGCAAAACTGTTTTCCGATTATTTTTGTGCCTGACAATAGATACATTAAATTATATACGTGTGTATATGTATATTATGTACGTATACATATGTGTATGACTTATTTTATTTTTAGCTTTTCAAGCAGGTACTTAATTGGAAATGTTTCATTTCAAAATTAAAGTTGAAGGTAATGGAGATTGTTTGTTTATATGTTTCTCTTTTTTTTTGTATGGTACACAAAACATTTATATGCAGTTACGTAAAATCATAGTGAAAAATGTAGTAAAAAGTGAAGTACGCATAAGAATTTTACTAAAGGAAAGGACTATTACCAAAATATTAACGGTAAAGAACATTACTTAGATAAAATGTCACAATTCGGTGTTTATAGAAGTGACATTAAAATTATTAGTTTTGTTGATAATTTTGAAGTATTTATAATAGTTAAAATGAAGAATTCTGATAGAAATTATTCATTTGAAAATACTTCAAACAATTCAAAATTTACTTTGATTTTGTGGTGTACGGTATACATAGCATACCAATACGTACGGGCCCCACCACCTTAGATAGGGACGTATGACCAAGAGAGAGGAGAAGCAGAACCCTTAAGTCGGGTCAGAGAGTAGAGGAAAGGTAAAGATTCGGGACTCTTGAGACTGGCAGACGTGCCTCCTAATTACTGCGCTACCCTTAGCTCTTCCCTCGATCATAAAGAATAATTATAGTCCTTACTGAGTAATTATTTCGCGATCACCCAACCGACCACAAACCCACGTAACAGGAGAATTTTTGGTGTCAAAAGCGGGATCGGTTGAAAAACAGCGTAGTACCGCAAGACAATAATTAAGTGTAAGGACAAAAAAAATTTTTTAAACAAGTGACGATAGAAAATTAAGGTCAGAGAAGTAAAGAAAAAAAAAGGGACAACGCAAAGCCAAGCCGGCGAAAGACTTTCAAGACAACGGAGCCAAACAGCACACCAGAAATCGGACAACAACGCCTATCACGAGAGAAGAAAACAAAAACTCAAGGGGGTCGACATCCAGATCAACTGAAAGGAAAAATGCGGTCCAGTGCAGCCCTATCAGCTGTTCAGTTAGCTACTACATAGTAAGTACACAAAAATACAGAAACCTTTAGTTTATATACAGATATGCATTTCACGACCCCTAGGAAAGTTAAGGGAAGAGGCACTTTATTACATTTTTTTTCACATAAATGGCATAATTACACAAAATGATAAATAATTATAAATAATGATAAATTATATGCATGCTAAAATTTTATGACGATATAAAAGGACGGGAAAACTAATGTATATTATTATGACAAAAAAACTCCTCTAATTACGAAAAAAAATACGATAATAATATACACTTACACCTTCTTTTTTCTGCTCAACCCTCACTATATTCAAAGTCACGCCTGTGAGTAAATGCTACTAAATTAATCTATACCTACCCAATCGCGTTAGAAAATTGTTTCTTTAGCAAGCAGAACAGAACTTCGTTCCCCCAACAACCAGAATATTTATTAATAATTTAG
>JAPYYV010013232.1:0-10384 GCA_030522625.1 Copidosoma aretas
TAATAGGGACTCGATAATAGATCCCTGGACTGTCTTGGGGCTCGATAATAGAGCCAACTAAAAGTTTTTTTATTTAATCGATAAAAAATACTAATCATTGATTTTTCAATCTAGAAAAATTTACACTTAAAGTTAATTAGGCAAACTATCGGTATTGATTCAAATCACAATAATATTATTTAGTATAAATTTAATATTACATGAGTTTTCTTAAAGTTTACCTTGGACTGTCCATAATTGGGACATTTACCCCTAGCATAGGATTTTTAAATTTCAATCTTGTTGGATTTTTCTGACCATTTTAAGTATTTTTTCCGGATTTATAAATCATACTATTGAACTTCATGTCACTTGGACTTTATCAATTGATTTTTTCCAGCTCATAATAAGCAAGTTAAGAAAATTACATATTTTGCATTTTTTGTTCTTCGTAAGCTTCGAAGGCCAAAATCGAACTTTTTCAACATGCTCATATTGAGCTGGAAAAAATTAATAAATCAAGTTCAAGTGGCATGTAATTCAATTGTATGATTTAAAAATCCAGAAAAAATACTTAAAATGGTCAAAAAAATCAAACAAGATTGAAGTTTGAAAAAACCATGCTTTTTAAATGGAAAATCAAATTGCGTCTAGGGGCACGTGTTAAATCCAAAATTTTAGGGGTTTCAGGGTATGGATTATAATTTTGGGATACAACGAAAAGATTCCATAGGGTATGTGATCAAAAAGTCAAAATCGATGAATAAGGGGCACCCTAATAGACATACATACAAACATACTCACAAAAATATATACATATGTGTGTATGTATATCACGTTTTGGCAGGGTTGTGTTTTTTGTGAACATGACTTTCTGAATCTGAAAGCCACAAATTAGCTATAAATTATTCTAGTCATTTTATCCTTTTGTATGTTTGGCTTCACATAACGATGTGCTAGCTGAATATTGAGTATCCCGCTATATCTAGACTCTACAAAATAATTAATTCACTATGAACTTACTACAAATTTAACACAGTTTAGCTGCGAAATATCATGCTAATTAAAATTTTTTCCGAGCCCAGGATCAGCCAGTACCTCCGTGTGAGATGCCAGCGTAATATGCATTGAGCACGCCTATCTATTGGCCTCGAGCCCGATTTCGAAACAGCGCCCCCCAGTCAAAGGATTTGAGAACGATTGGTCGTGATTGGAAGAGGACAGTACCATGAAAAGAGGAGGACGCTACTTTGAACCACATATTTATGTAGACGCAACACTAAAACAATCATTCTCAAATCCCTCAAATGGGGGCGCTGTTTCGGAATCGCGCTCGAGGCCAACAATATAGAAAAATAATTTGACTTGCAGCTAAATTAAAGATGAAAACATTTTTTGAAGGCTAAGCCTCAAGCAATCTTGAACTTAACATTGCAAGATACAAACTTTCACTCCAATATTTTGCGGTAAAGTTACAGTTTATCATGGAAGATGTTGATTTCAATCCAAATCAATGAAAATCATGGGGAAAAATTCTTAATTTTGATATGTGTAAATTTGAGTATGCTATGATCGAGTAAGGCTGTCTAATTGTTATTTTGAAATTTCGGTTATCTGTACATTTTGTCAAACGAGACACATAAAAATCTGCTTTTCTAAAATTAGTAAGTACAAACAATACGTTTGATTCCTAGAAAATTCAGATTGTTTATTCAGAAAACGCCAAGTTATTTGAGCCAATAAATCAGCAAATAGCTTCCTTGAGCTCCATTCTTCGGATTTAAATTTTTCAAAAAAGTTTGAGATTTTAATTATTATCTAACATTAGTTTGACGTTGTATCTTGATAATGTGTATCGGTGAATCTGCCGTAACTTACTCAAATCAACTTCGATAATTGTGTACTGAAGTTGGTTTAATAATTTTTTTTTACGACATTTCTATTGTAAATACTATTCTCTACAATTACTCCAAGCGATTTTCAAAATTTTTGTTCCGAAGATATACGACATTTTATGATGGTGGATTTTAGTCAATTTCTGAAAAAAACTACGTCTGTATCTAGTGCGCATAGGTAAGCTGCTTGTCAAATTAAAGTGTTTTAAACTAGCTTAACTGAGAGCTGGGGTTAAACTCTATCGATTAAGAAAAATAGTTTTCCTACCTCAGGCCTTTTTGAAACCCTGGTACACCCTTGGTAGGAAAAATAGCATTCTCCACGCATGTGCATCTGGCCAGGGCCGTCCCAACAGTCCTTTGGCGTTGCTTCGCAAGCGCGCTCAGGCTCAGGGGCCGCCCTGGAGAGATGCACATTTGTGAAGAAAACTACTATTGATCTAGTGTAATCAATGAAAAGTTACAGCTGTTCGAAGAAGGGCCACGCACACCGCTGAGAATGAGATTTGAAGGATATTGGCTGAAAATTCGGAATTTTTCTTAGAGTCGCTATAACTTCCGATCGGGCTTACGAAATCCAACAAATTTCAGTTATTTTGATACTCTATAAGATATTACCAATTAGAAATTAAAAGTAGATTATTTTTACCAATAAAATAGCTATAACCGTTTTTTGGCTATCAAAAATTGTTATAAATATTTTGATGAGGTATAAAACTTTAATTTTTTTTAAGCTGCTACAAGAATTATAAAACAAAAATTGTAAGCTGCAAATCGCTGATTGCACATACACACACACACACACGTACTCTTTCTCTCTCTCTCTCTCTCTCTCGCTCTCTCTTAACAACACACCTAGCCACATACACGCACGCGCGCGCGCGTACACACACACACACATACACACACACACACACACACACAGAGAGAGAGAGAGAGAGAGAGAGAGAGAGAGAGAGACTCACAGGCAGTCGGAATTTTCATAAAAATAGTATTTATTTTAGGCACTATACGTAACATCTCCAACAGACTTTTACAGAAACTTTATTCTTTATGGATACAAAGCTACCTCCATGAAAAATCAAAAAACCTGTTGCTAGAGACCTTAACTTCGTAAATTTTTAACTAAGAGATTTGCAGTATAAAAGATTTCCGATTATGTTTAATTTTTTATAAATTAAAAAAAAACCTTCGTCAATGTTTACTTAATAGAAATTTTTTTTTACTTATTTACTAACGTGCATTAGAAAGCTACAAATTAGTAAACCACAGAGAACGTAAGAGAACTAAAGAGTTGTATAGAGTATTCGAGAGTAGAACTAAGCAAAACCAGAGCATCAAAGGTATCAAAGCAGAGCGTAAGGCGCGAGAAAGTAAAGTCAAGTGGTGGGGTAAGCTCTGATAATAGGTATGCTTAAGTTAGCGATCAGGGTCGATCAAGTAGAACCCGCTCACATGGAAATGTATATTGACGGACCGTAAATATAGGTTTACATTTACATAGGAGCGGGTTTGACCTGATCGACCACGATCGCTGAATTGAACATACATATTATTTTCCTGCGCTATTCCTAACTGCTCTCTACATTCTATAACTTCTTTTTATTTGTCCTGACTCTTCTCATGTTCTTACGAGGTCTGCTGACTTCTTACGGTTTAATATGACAAGTTATTATCATATCGTCACCTGGGAGGAACAAGGTTCTCGGCACGACAAAAAAACGGTTGTATCTCGGCTTTGAAAACACAGAATGGTCTTGGATTTGCAAGAAAAAATAAATGTCTCTTATATCTGTTAGTGTGCTAAAAACCAGTTGATTAATTATTTGCTGACTTGAGATACAAGCATTTTCCTGTGGCGCTGAGATAGCACCTTTTAACTAAAAAACGAGAAAGTACCTTTCACTGCGTAGAGTCTCACGTCTTGGATTTATGGCCACGATTCTTTTTATTTTAAAAATTTGTTTAATTCTTTTTATCTTCACTTACACTTTAAAATTAATTTATTATTTTCTAATTTCTGAAAATCTCATTTTGAATTTAAGTATTTGGTGGTAAAGTCGATAAATTAATAAATAAATAAATAAATATAGATTACGATTTAATTATAAAAAAATGTTATTAATGGGCAGTTGTACAGTAGTTTGTTCATTTATTTGTCATTTGTTAAAAGGTCACACAAATATTTAATTTTGAATAATAAAATAAAGTACTTGCTTCCATGATTTTCAGTTTAACTTGTTTTATTTTATGAACCTGTCTTTATTCCATACATTTGCCTTACATAATTATTAGTATTGTTATTATCATTATTATTTTTATTATGATCATGCACTTTTATTTTTACGTTGTAAATGATTCGCAATCAAAAGATTTTATGTGAAATTTCAAACAAATTTTCTAACATCCACAATATTTAGAAATATGTTTTATGATAATTAAATACTTGGATGTGGTTGTGTTCTTAAATGTACAATGTTGCAAAAAATGTACAAATGCTTTTTATTATTTTTCTACCTTTAAAATGAATATCACGTAACTGAAGCATTTATTCTGTTTCGGAATAGAAAATGCGACTTACATATCTTCATTTACTTATTTATTTATCCATTAATTAATTAAATGGCTGCACCATCAAATATTTGAATCCAAAAATAAGATTCTTGTCACATTGACTATTCTAAAAGATTCTGACGATACCTCGTTTGTTCAAATCCGTCAAGACGTTCGGCTCCGGGCAACGCGAAAGAAACGGATATAAGTACATACATAATTACACAAATGCATATATGCATACACACGTACATAAATACATACATGCATACATACATGCATAAATAAATCCACACATGCATATGTACATACAATTGTACATACCAATGAGCTTCAAGATTAGAGTGAGCGGTAGACTGCTAGACAGTAGCTGATTGGTTGCCCAAATACCATAAGATTAACACAGGGCGTCGTCTGTTTGTTTGTTGCGAGGTATAGATATGAACATATAAGCCGAGCAGGTTTTACAAGTAGTAGCGGTTCTGTCGCTCACTCCCTTGCAGCTCACTAATAATAATAATAATTCGGTAATGATTTTTAATTTTACTATATCCTTGTAAAAACTAATCTTTATATTTTAAAAATAAAAATAAATGTATTTCTCAGATAAAATAGAACCTAGGTAATGAATTTTGGAAAATATGTCTCCAAGTAAAAAATTACCGAATTCTCAAGTTTTCGATCGTTTTAATTTTCCGTAGATTATAATTTAAAAAAAAAGTTTCCTTTTATTTAATACTGAATACGGAAATTAATTTTTAGGCGCATCAGTTTTTTTTCTCCATTCTCAAATGATTACAATAAATTTGTGCTTCAATATTTCCGTAAAGTGCTAGCTCTGTGTGTCTTCTCATTATTTTGCGTGAAAAAAAAACATGCAATATATAATTCATGTAAATTCATAAAATTGAGGTAGTTGGTAAGAAACTCCAGCTGACATATTCAATATCTTTAAAGAACTAATATACTTCTGTTGATCTGTATTACAGAGGTTAGGTTGAGGAACTACGTGTTGCACGAAATTTCACGTCAAAAGTTTACAGTATTTAAAGGACTATAAAATAAAAATTAAAAACATAAAACGGCTCTTAAGGAGCTGTCCTCTTAAAAATCTTGTGATATAATGCTTATATTAAATTTCAAGGTAATTTCTCATTACTACTGAGTTTCTAAACTCATAAACCTCATAATATATTTTTTGCTCACTAAACCTCATAATAGATTAATAGAATACATCATGTTATAGGATTAATAAATCTTATCAGGCTATTAAGTTTGTATACCTGGTGTTCACGATTTCTTGAAATTTTGTGGTTTGTGTTTTGTTGAACCATTATTAAAAACTCTGTTTCCAGAAATATACTGGTTAACACTGTATATCCATCCGTTATGAGGAATTTTTATGTCATTCCGTTAGCAAAATTATTCTTTCTATTCGGGGTCTGATATTTTTTGGCAAATTCTTTTCGGAGAATTTAAAAATAAAATCGGTATGATTGCTTCAGAATTAAGATCTCTAGCTATTTTCGAGACAAAAAAACCCATTTGGCGCCACTGTGCGCTGTGCGGCTGCGGTGGCGTAGGGAATAGTGGGACCTGCTCAATTGAAGTCATTATATCATATGTGTATACCTTCCTATGAAAAGTACGGAAGAGAAAGAGAGACTTACCTGAACGTTTCGTCTGCATGGCTATGAATTTTGTTAGAGCGAAGGTTAAGACTGTCGTAGTTGTAAAAAATATCATGAAAGCGGGTTTAAATGGTCGATAAGAAGGATTTTAACAGGTGTTAGTCACACTCCGTATATGGGAGTCGTATTTGAAATCCAGCCAATGAATACCAGAGGTATAAGTAAAACATTTTATTGGCATCAAAGAATAGAACACAGCAAGCGCAGATGCATCTGAATGAGTGGGCCAAAGAGGGAGTGATGGAAACATCGTGACTAATAGGGTTGACACTGAAAATTTAAATGAAACTTAACCAGGTGTATTACATACATAATAAAAAAACTATAAAACCATGTGTTTTTCTTTTTTTTTGTATAATAAAAAAAGACGAAGATACAGCAAGTTCAATCAAACCAGATGTAACCTCATTACCTATACAATACTATCCATGTATCGATGTAGAAAATGACGTCACGCTACTTTTTAACTCGCTGTGTTTTCCTCAGTTTTTGTTGATTTAAAAAAGAATTAAATACATGTCAAATATTTTTTAATAAAGTTCTTGACAAACCTGATAGATTTTTTTGGGTTGCATCCCCATTGGCAATGGCTCTGATGATAAAGTTGATTGGCTCTAAAATTCCCTGTAGTAAAGAGGAGGCTGACAACGGTAGTAAGGTATACCTTTGGGGTGGTGTTCCGTACGACGACAACATTTACACAATCACAAGTACGCCCTCACATACATAATACACAGCTTACTCATACAAAACATACACACAAATAAACATAAACAAGAACCAAAAATATTGGTGTATTATAATTATAGTTTAGAGTATTACGTATTCGTTGCCATATAATACAGTCAGCAATATCCGTACTCCGTTTAAGTTGTGCTTCCTTTTTTGATTCAACGTTTCATAAAAAAATTACCTTTTCTCACGTTCTGTTTTGTATCTTCCTCCTGGGCATTTTTAGTAATAACTTCCTCCATAGTTTTTTGTTCCTTATTCTATTATCAATAAAATTAGCCGTGGTAGATATCGCTAAGCATTTTTATTCACCAGTAAAAAGCGTTTTAGATTAAAAGTGCCATTTTTTCCCAATAAATAACTCAAGAACAACAAGGCCTAGAAGCTTTACATTTGCAGGAATGTGTGCTAATAATAAAATCAAACAGTGCACCAAATTTCAGCAAAATTAGTGCAGTAGGTATAGCTTCAAATCCTATGAATTTTGGTTGTGAAGCTGCACAATTTCGTTTTTGGTAAGAACCGATCGGAAACAACCTATAGAACAATATGTAGGGGTTACGCAGTGATATATGTGGTAGGAATTTTTGTAATAATTCAATAAATGCAAATTTTACCGAAAATGCCCGTATTTTGTCACTTTTCTTCAAATAACTCAAGATAGAAGGTAGCAAGAAAAAAAAAGTAAGAACCTTTTATGTTCCCTGTTCGATTTTCAAAACAATATTGCTAATGAGATTACAAATTTTTAATTTGATTATTTAAAAATAGCAGAAAAGTGTTTAAAAACGTACCTATAATGCAATGCACAAAAAAACAGTAAGGGATTAATTATTTGCCATGAAAACCTATGATAACTTGCTTCCATGCGTACCAAACCTACCCACAAAATTTTGTCATGATCGATGAAGTCGTTTTTGAACAATTGAATTTGTAATTAACAAATTCGAAAAAATTCAATTTTATGCCAGTGCCACAAAATCGATCAAACATCATTCCTGACTTTTTCACATAAGCTGTATGAACTATATTTTAGATATCAACAAAAACAAATTTATTTATTTTTTTTTAAAAACCTTTTCATTTTCTTTTAAAAATTGCACTAGTTGCAAAATAGAATAACTCCGTTGTTTCTTCGCGTAAATCAACCAAATTTGGTAGGCAAATCGGCAGCATCTTAATGAAAAATTTGAGCCTTTTTGAGCTCGATTTCCTTTAGTATACCCAGAGTAATTAAGGTTTGAAGTTTAAAGCCCACCGTTATACATTTAAGCTTGTTTTTGCAAAATAAAAAAATGTTCCTTGCAAGTGAAGCTATGCTTTGTTACATCCCGTAGTGTGCAAGTCGTTTAGATGGATGTTAAATGAATAAAAAAATATGGAAGCTGTCTCGGGTGGACTTAAATCCAGCCTTGGCCCAGTAGTGACGATGACGAAAGCGCTAGAGATAAAAATCTTCTCGCTTACTTCAAATCCGTCATAAAGGAAATAAATGACTTTTCTCAGCTTATACTGCATGAATCCCGGTGTTTCTTTTTTAATTTGGGTTAGCACGATGAGAAAACCTCAACCATGGTAATAGTACATTACGCACCAAGGAAGGGAAAGTAAAGCATGCTCTAGATCACACGTGCATTGCTACCCGAGGCAAAGCCGAGAGTGGCAAACGTGGGATTTGAGCATTCTTTATTTCCTCCCGTGGTGCGTATACGATTTTTCATCAATCCTCCTCCCGGCGCAGTATGGTAAAAAATAAATTATTTTGAATTCGTTTATTACCGTTTGTTTAAACAAGTAAAAAAAAAAAATTTAAAACTGTAATAAAATTTTTTTAACGGCATTCGCTCTCCAACAGAAAGAAATTGTTCTGTGAAATTTTTTTCTTCAACGCGATTTCACACAGTTATTAATGTCCTAATCTTTGTTAGCTTAACTGCGTACATTTTTAATAATTGCTCTCTACGAAACTATTTAGACTTTACCAAAGAATTTATTTCTGACAGATGGTACTGCGATACAGAGACGCTAATAATAGTGGTAATTTTGTATACTGTTGTTTAATCGCAGGAGATAAATTGAAACCATATCGATGAATGTTAAAAAACAATAATGCGAAGTTTTGTTTACTGATTTAATTTAATACCAACATAACAAATTACACATTTTCATCATACAATAATTCATAATCGCATTAATGTATTCGTTTTTGCGAAATTACCTACAGTCTTCTTTTTTTTGTTACTTGTGCATCGCTATGATCTTGATCATACTCTTTTACTTCCTGTGTGCCTTCATACTCTTCGTCATCTGACACATTTATATCTTTATCTTCAGTTTCAGCGACACTAGTTGTTTCAATCTCGCATATAGCACTGGCAGCCTCATTAGGATCAATCTCATCATCGGAGCAATTCCTCGAATCGGTATCCTTTACAATAATCATCTTGTTGTTACTACACGTTTTACCTTGACATTTCAAGCAATATTCAGAGCAGCGTAAACCATGCTTTACGCAGCCGCAAGTTTTGACGCAGTCTTTGGCACAGGTACATCTAACGTCTCTTAAAATTTCATCAGGGTCAAGCGATCCTAAAACATATTTGGGAAGTAGTTGGTCGTTAACGATCTCCTAACCCCAATCTGTCGGATTTAAGGAATAACCAAGCCATTCTTGCACTTGATGGTAGGCTCGCAAGGAATGGAGAGCAGCTGCAGACTCGGTCGGCGGAAGCGCCTATAGTTTAAAAACTCTTTTACGCGAAGATCTCTTAAAGATTTTTTATCTTAGTTCATTGAGAGAACTCGAAATCGTTGTACTGCTGTACATTGCGTTTATTATTTTCAATCCAACTTTTACAATTTGTTATTTCTCTGCTGCTGGAGAGTTAAATAATTCTGCCTCCTTACTCAGACTTTCACTGTTTTGCAATATTTTGATTTTTTTTTACATTCCTTGTTTGTACATGGGACGTTCTTTTACAAACCGAACACCTTTCTGATCGACACAATTTTGGTTTTGCTGAAACTTTTTTTACGGGTTCTATATTGAAAAAAAAAGAGACAGTATTTTTTTTTTTTTTTTTTTTTTTATTTTTTTTTTTCTTTTGAGGAATTTTCAAATATTTATAACTCCGGTGTTATTTAAGCTACAGACTAAATTTTTTTTTATTTTAAAGGTAAATGAATAAGCTTTGAGAAAAAAATGCTTTGAAGAAAAATTATTGACAATTTTAGATTGTTATTAACAATTAAAATGTTTAAATTGATTTTTAACTATTGCCCCCCCCCCCTCCTCGTAGAGAGTTTTAAGTAATACCATCGTATTCTACGTCAAATTTCCTATCAAAAACTACTTTTTTCCGATGGATAATTAATTATTACTATTGGAAATAAATTAATTTATGTAGCGCGGCACGTCTTATAGGCGCGCGGATGCTATCGCACGCCTTATTTGCCCCTTATCTTCTCTTTCTGTTTTATAAATTATTATTTGACATCTTTAGTTAAACAATATTTGTAAGCACAATTAACCTC
>JAPYYV010013234.1:0-14326 GCA_030522625.1 Copidosoma aretas
CTACCCGCGTTTAACCGTTCTAATATCATAATGTATAAAGAGACATTTACGTTACCGACACTTGTAGCGGTGCGGGGAAATTCAAATCATTCTAAGGTACTATACTTCCTTACATATGTACTTTTAAATACTTAACGTAATCACCTTTAAACAGAAAAAAAGCGATGTATTTTTTTTTTTTTTTACTCAAAATTAAATATCTAAAGAACATATTAAAAAAAGAACGATGATGTTCATTGGAGAATCACCAAAAATTTACTTAAAATAGGGGGAAAATGTATTTAAAAGTATTTATAACCCCTATGTTTAACTGAAAACACAATTTTTTTCAGAAAAACGTATAAAATGTTTTAATATCAACCTGATTCTCACTTAAGTCTGCATAAAGCTGTTAAGTATAAGACATAAGACATAAAATAACTATATCATCTGAACATAATCACTTTTAAATACTTTAAATAACTGTGTAACAAAAAAAAGCGATGTATTTGAGTTTTTTTTTCCAAATTAAATATCTTTAGAACAAATCAAGATGGAACGATGATTTTTGTCTAAGCATACCCGTAAATAAATTTAAAATACGGGAAAAAAATATTTAACAGTATTTTTTTTTATCTTCATGTTCTACTAAAATCACGATTTTTCTCAGAAAAACGTATAATACTGTTTTCAATTTATCATAATGCTTACTTCAATCTGCATAAAGCTGTTAATGTGACACTATAGGCTGTCAGGAACCATATAATGTAAAAATAAGTACTTTTAAATATTTAATGTAACTTTTAAACAGAAAATAGGGATACATTTTGGTTAATATTTTCCTAAATCGACCATATTAAGAACAAATAAAGATAGAGCAATGATTTTCAAACTTCCAAATTTCACAAAAATCACGATTTTTTTCAGAAAAACAATAAGAAACTTTTAAATTTAACCTTATTCTGACATCAGTTTGCGTAAAGCTGTTTGATATGAGATTCGAAGATGTTAATGACTACATTATCTTAATGTGCGTACCTTTAAATGCTTGACATCACCTTAAAACAGAAAAAAAGCGAAGTATTTTGGCATTTTTTACTCAAAATAAAATGTCTGAAGAACAGATTAAGGTAGAACGCTAATGTTCATTGGAGCATTACCATAAAATTATTTGAAATACGGGTAAAATATGTTTAAAAGTAGATTTTTTTAACCACTATGTTAAACTAAAAACACGATTTTTTTCAGAAGAACGTAGAAAACAGTTTTAATATCAACCTGATTCTCACTGTATTCTGCATAAAGCTGTTTAGTGTAAGACTTTAGACATAAAATAACTATATCATCTGAACATAATGACTTTTAAATACTTTAAATAACCTCATAACAGAAAAAAGTTATGTATTTTAGCTTTCTTTTTTCAAATGAAATATTTTTGGAACAAATCAAGACAGAACGATAATTTTTGTTCATGCATACTCGTAAATTAGTTTGAAATACGGGAACAATATATACAAAAGTAGTTTTTTTTCTAATCTTCATGTTTCACTAAACACACGACTTTTTTCAGAAAAACGTATAAAACTGTTTTTAATCAATCCTAATTCTGACATTAATCTGCATAAAGCTGTTAAATGTAAGGCTTAATGCTGTGAGTGACTGTATTTTCTTAATATAATAATCTGTAACGTTAAACATAACCTTTTAAATAGTCAAGAGCAATATATTTTGGTATTTTCGTGAATTCATGTGGAGAACGAGAAAAATATTCATACAGAATTTTTTTTTTCTAACCTTCAAATTTTACATAAAAAACGATTTTTTTTAGATAAACGTATGGAACTGATTTAAATTTAACCCTATTCTCACTTAAGTCTGCACAAAGCTGTTGGATATAAGACTATAGGCTGTCAGTAACAATATTATGTAAAAATATGTACTTCTATATGCTTAATGTACCTTTAAAGCAGAAAATAGGGATATATTTTGGTTATTATTTTCACAATGAAACATCTTAAGAATGAACAAAGATATAACGATAATGTTCAGTGACGCATACCCGTTAATTATTTGGAATACGGTAGTTATTTTTTTTTTTAAAGTATTTTTCTTCTAGATTTGATGTCTTACGGAAAAAACGAGTTATTGCATGAACACGTATAGAACTAATTCGAATTTAACCCGATTCTTACTTCAGTCTGCATGAAGCCGTAAAATATAAGACTATAGGCTGTCAGCAACCATATAATATAAAGATATGTACTTTTAAATACTTAATCCAACATTAAAACAGACAATTGGGATGTATTTGGGTTATTTTTTTCCGAAATCGAACATCTGAAAAATAAATTAAGATGGAGCAATGATTTTCCAACTTCCAAATTTTACGAAAATCGCGTTTTTTTGAGAAAAACAGTACGAAACTGTTTTAAATTTTACTCAATGCTAACATTAGTCTGCGTAAAGCTGTTTGATTTGTGATTCGGAGATGATGATGACTTCATTATCTAGATATACGTACCTTCAAATGCTTGACATCACCTTAAAACAGAAAAAAGCGATGTATTTTAGTTTTTTTTACTCAAAATGAAATATCTGAAGAGCCGATTAAGGTAGAACGATGATTTTTATTGGAGCGTTATCAAAAATTTATTTGAAATACGGGGAAAGTATGTTTAAAAGTAGATTTTTGTTTAACCTTTATGTTTAACTAAAAATACGATTTTTTTCTGAAGAATGTATGAAACAGTTTTAATATTAACCTGATTCTCACTTTAGTCCGCATGAAGCTGTTGAGTATGAGACTTAAGACATAAAATAACTATATCATCTGCACATATTCACTTATAAATACTTTAAATAACCTCATAACAGAAAAAAGCGATGTATTTTAGTTTTTTTTTTTCTAAATGAAATATCTTTAGAACAAATCAAGATAAAACGATGATTTTTGTTTAAGGAAACTCGTCAATTAATTTGAACTACGGGTATAATATATTTAAAAGTTTTTTTTTTCTAATCTTCATGTTTCACTTAAAACCCGACTTTTTTCATAAAAACGTATAAAACTGTTTACAATTTATCCTAAGTCTTACTGCAATTTGCATAAAGCTTTTAAATGTGAGACTATAGGCTGTCAGTAACCATATAATATAAAAATATGTACTTTTAAAATACTTAATGTAACTTTAAAACAGAAAAAAGGGATGTAATTTTGTTATTATTTTCCAAAATAAAACATCTTAAGAGTGAATGAAGATATAACGATGACTTTCAGTGACGCATACCCGTTAATTATTTGGAATACGGTAAAAATATATTTAAAAGTATTTTTTTATTTTCATATCCATGTTTTTCAAAAAACACGATTTTTTGCATAAAAACGTACGAAATTCATTCAAATTTAACTCGATTTTTACTTTAGTCCGCATAAAGCCGTTAAATATAAGACTATAGGCTGTCAGTAGCCATATAATATAATATGTACTTTTAAATACTTAATGTAACCTTAAAACTGAAAATAAGGATGTATTTTAGTAATCATTTCCCGAAAATGAACATCTCAAGAACAAATTAAGATAGAGCAATGATTTTCGAACTTCCAAATTGTACAAAAATTACGTTTTTTTTTAGAAAAAGAATAGAAAACTGTTTTAAATTTAACCCGATCCTAACTTAAGTCAACGTAAAGCTGTTTGATATGTGCTACGGAGATGATGATGACTACATTATCAAAATGTAAGTACCTTTAAATGCTTTACGTCACCTTAAAACCGAAAAAAGCGATGTATTTTGGTTTTTTTTACTCAAAATGGATAATTTAAAGAAAAAATTGAGGTAGAACGATGATTTTGATAGCATCATTACCAGAAATTGATTTTAAATACGGGAAAAATATGTTTAAAAGTAGATTTTTTTTAACCTTTATGTTTAACTAAAAACACGATTTTTTTCAGAAGAATGTATAAAACAGTTTTAATATCAACCTGATTCTCACTGTATTCTGCACAAAGCCGTTTAGTGTAAGACTTTAGACATAAAATAACTATATCATCTGAACATAATGACTTTTAAATACTTTAAATAACCTCATAACAGAAAAAAGTGATGTATTTCAGTTTTCTTTTTCCAAATAAAATATCTTTAGAACAAATCAAGATAGAACGATAATTTTTAATTATGCATACTCGTGAATTAGTTTGAAATACGAGGAAAGTATATACAAAAGTATTTTTTTTTCTAATCTTAATGTTTCACTAAAAACATAACTTTTTTCAGATAAACGTATAAAACTGTTTTTAATTCATCCTAATTCTGACTACAATCTGCATAAAGCTGTTAAATGTAAGACTTAATGCTGTAAGTAACTGTATTATCTTCATATAATATTCTGTAACGTTAAACATAACCTTTTAAATAGTCAAGAGCGATATATTTTGGTTTTTCGTGGATTCATGTGGAAAACATGAAAAATATTTATATAGAATTTTTTTCTTTATAACCTACAAATTTTACATAAAAAACGATTTTTTTAGATAAACGTATAGAACTGATTCAAACTCAACCCAATTCTTACTTCAGTCTGCACAAAGCTGTTGAATATCAGACTATAGGCTGTCAGTAACTATATCATATAAATGTATGTACTTTTATATGCTTAATGTAACTTTAAAACAGAAAATAGGGACCTCTTTTGTTTATTATTTTCACAATAAAACATCTTAAGAATGAATTTAGATACAACGATGATTTTCAGTGACGCATACCCGTTAATTATTTAGTAACGATAATTTTCAGTGACGCATACCCGTTAATTATTTGGAATTCGGTAAAAATATATTTAAAAGTATTTTTTTCTAATTTTCATCTTTTCCGAAAAACACGATTTTTTGCATAAAACGTATCAAAGTATTTTAAATTTGACGCAAATCTTACTTCAGTCTGCACAAAGCTGTTTGATATAGGAATATAGGCTGTCAGTAACTATATTATGTAAAAATATGTAATTCTTCTATATGCTTAATATTACTTTAAAACAAAAAAAAGGGATGTATTTTGGTTATTATTTATCAAAATGAAACATTTTAATAATGAATAAAGATTTAACGATGATTTTTAGTGATGCATATCCGTTATTTATTTAAAATACGGAAAAAATATATTTCAAAGTATTTTTTTCTCATTTCCATGATTTCCAAAAAACACGATTTTTTGCAGAAATACGTATAAAAATAATTCAAATTTAACTCGATTCTTACTTCAGTCTGTAAAAAGCTGGTAAATGCACGACTATATGCTGTCAGTATCTATATTAACTAAATATCAGTACCATAAAACGCTAAACATAACCCTAAAACAGCAAAGAATGTATTTATTTTTTTTAAATCATTTTTTTTGGTTTTTCTTTTAAAATCAAATATCTGAAGAACAGATCGAAATAGAACGATTATTTTGTTAAAGCGTACTTGTAGATATATATATAAAATACAAAAAAACATTTATGACAGTATTTTATTCAAACTGTCAGTCACTACATTATCAAAATAAATAAAAATTCCAAACGCTAAATATATCTTTGAAACAGAATAACGGGATGTAGTTTGGATATTTTTTGATAATCAAATATCTTAAGAACGAATTAAAATGAAACAATCATATTTGTTGAAGCATACTTGTAAATTAATTTGAAATACGAAAAAAAAATTTAAAAGTATTTTTACTTTCTAATCTCTATGTTTTATTAAAACACGATTTTTAGCAGAAAAACGCATAAAGATGGTTCAAATTCAACACAATTCTTACTTTAGTCTGCACAAGGCCGTTAAATCTAAGACTTTAGGCTGTCAGGAACTATATCATCTTAAAATATGTACTTTCAAGTGCTTGATGTAACTTTCAAACACTAACTTAGGGATGTATTTAAGTTATTAGTTTCAAAAATGAAACATCTTACTAACAAATAAAAATACAACGATAAATCCTGTTTAAGCATACTCGTAAATTAATGTAGAATGCAGAAAGATCATTTGTATTAGTACTTCGTTTTTTTTACCTTTAAATTTTACAAAAAACCCATTTTTTTCAGATTAACCCATAAATCCGTTTCGAATTTAACTCTATTTTTACTTTTTTTAATGCAAAGAACTGTTACTGGGAGACTATGTTTAATGTGAGATTTTGGGATGTTGAAGATCAGATAATTTTAATATGAGTACCTTTAAATGGTTAACATAACTTCAAAACAGAAAAAAACGATGGATCTAGATCTTACGTTTTCATCAAATAACTTAAATACGTATTCAGATAAAACGATAATTTTTATTATAGCATCCTCGTCGATTGATGTGAAATACTTAAAAAAATATTTATCAAAGTATTTTTTCTTATAACCTACACATTTCACAAAATCACAATTGTTTTCAAAAAAACGTTAAAAAATCTTTTAAACCTACCCCATTTCTCACTTAAGTTTGCCTGAAGCTTTTTAATAAGAGACTATAGGCTTACAGTGACATTTTTTATCTACATAATAGTACTTGAGATTGCTTAACATAACCTTAAAACAGAAAAAAGCAATGTATTTTAGTTTATATTTTCGAAATAAAATATCTGAAGAACAGGAAAAAAAACGACGATTTTCATTGAAGCATACATGTGGATTAATGTAAATTACAACAAAAATATTTAAAACTGTAGTTTTTTTATTCTTACCTTCGAATTGGACGAAAATTAGGATTTTTTTCAGAAAAACATACAAAAGTGTTTTCATTTAAACCCATTTATTCCTTTAGTCTGCATCAAGCTGCCTTATATAAGACTTAAAGCTATCAGTATACATATTATATAATTATAAGAACCTTTACATGCTTAAGATAACCTCAAAACAGCAAAAAGCGATACATTATGGTATTTTTTTTTTAGAATTAAATATCTGAAGAATAGTCGAAGATAAAACAATGATTTTTGCAGCAGCATAACTTTTAATTAATGTTACATATGGAAAAAATATTTATGAAAGTGTGATTTTTTCTAAAATTTAAATATTACAAAATACATTATTTTTTTTCAGAAGATATTTCAAACTGTTTTAAATTTAACCCAATTCTCACTTAAATTAGCATAAAGCTGTATAATATGAGACTGCAGGCTGTCAGAGACTATATTATACAAATATTAGAACCCTCTTATGCTTAACATAACCTCAAAACAGCAAAAAGCGATGTATTTAGGTTTTTTTTTAAAACGAGATATTTTAATAACAAATGAAGATAGAACGACGATTTCAGTAAAAGCATACTCGTGGACTATACTGGAATACGGAAGAAATATTTGTAACTTTATTTCGTTCTTTTCGACTTTAAATTTGACAAAAAACAACATTTTTACCAGAAAAACATATAAAACTTTTAAATTTAATCAATTCCCACTTTATTCTGCCTAATGCTGTTAAATATAAGACATAAAGCTTCTAGAGACTATATTATTTAAATACAAGTACCTTTAAATAGTGACATTAACTTAAAACAGCAAAAAGCCATCTATTTTAGTTTTTTCTTTTTCAAAATTGATGAATTTTGTTTGATCATAGTCGTGGAATGATGTAGAGTACGTAGAGATCATTTATAATATCATTTCTTTTTTTTTACCTCCAAATTTTACAAGAAACACGTTTTTTCAGAAAAACCTATAAAACTGTTTTAAATTTTAACTATTTTTTACTTTGTTTGCAAAATGCTGTTTGATATGAAATTTCAAGATGTTAATAACTAATTTATCTGAATAATAGTACTTTGAAATACTTAACATCAGCTCAAAACATCAGAAAGCGAAATATTTTAGTCTTTTCTTTATCAAAACCGAATGTTTTAATAACAAATGAAGATAGAAAGATGAATTTAGTTTGATCATACTCGTAGATTAATGTGGTGTACGGGAAGATCATTTGTCACAGTATTTCGTTTTTTCTTACCTCCAAATTTTACAAAACACGATTTTTTTCAGAAAAACATATGGAACTGTTTAAAATTGAACTAAACTCTATCTCTATTCTACATTAAGCTGCCTTATATAAGACTTTAGGCTGTCAGCAAATATATTAATTAGATATAAGTAACATAAAATGCTTAAGATAACTTTAAGACAGAAAACAGCGATGTATTTTGGTATTTTTATTTTTACAATTAAATATCTGAAGAACGAATTAAGATAGAAGTATGAATTCTGTTGTAGCATACTCGTGGATTATTGTGGTCTACGGGAAGATCATACGTAACAGTATTTTGTTTTTTCTTACCTTCAAAATTTACAAGCAATACGTTATTTTACAAAAACATATAAAACTGTCTTAAATGTAACGTAATTCTTACTTTTGTCTGCTTACAGCTGTTTTATATAAGATTTTGATATGTTTAACAATCAATTCTCGTGGATACATGTAAAATACGGAGAGAATATTCATAACAGTATTTCGTTTTTTCTTACCTCAAATTTTCAAAGTAACACGTTTTATTCAGAAAAACTTATAAAACTGTTTTAAATTTAACTTAATTTTTACTTTAGCCTACATATAGCTTTTTATTATAAGACTATGGGATTCCAGTGGCTATATTATCAAAATAATTGTACTTTTAGATGCTGAAGATAACTTCAAAATAGAAAAAGCAGTGTATTTAGGTATTTTTTCAAACCAATTATTATAATAATAACAAATAAATATAGAACTATGACTTCTGTTGAAGCATACTTATAAATTAATGTTAAATACAGAAAAAATATTTTTTCAAGTGGTATGTTTTTTCTTACACCCTAATTTTACAACATACACTATTTTTTTAGAAAAACTTATAATACCGTATCAAATTTATCTCAATTCTTACTTTCATCCGCTCAGAGCTATTTCATATGAGATATTAATATGTAAATGACTATTTTATCTAAATATAAGTACCTGAAAATGCTTAACTTAACTTCAAAACAGAAAAAAACGATGTATTTTGGTGTTTTTTTTCAATATTACATCTCTTGAGGTCGGATTAAGATAAATGGTTGATTTTTGTTAAAGCATACTCATAAAATAATGTGAAATACAAAGGGATTATTTTTAATAGTATCTCGTTTTTTCTTACCTCCAAATTTGATAATAAACACGATTTTTCCAAAAGATCTACAAAAACTGTTTTAAATTTAACATAATTCTTACTTTTGTCTGTGGAAAGCTTTTAAATATAAGCTTATAGGCTTTTAGTGACTATATCATCTAAATAATAGTACTTTTAAATACTTTAATTAACCTCAGAAAAGCCAAAAGCGATATATTTTGGATATATTAATTTTAAAATCATATATCTGAAGAAGAAAATGAAATAAAACGATGATTATTGAAGCATACTTGTGAATAATTGTGGAATAGGGGAAAAATATTTATATCGCTATTTTTTATTTTTTTTACTTTTGTATTTAAAAAAAAATACGATTTTTTCCAGAAAAACATACAAAACTGTTTTAAATTGAACCGTATCCTTACTATAGTCTGCGTAAAGCTGCTTGATGATAAATTTAGAGGTGTTCATGACAAATTTTATTATTATATATGTCCCTTCAAATGCGTAACATACCTCAAAATAGAAAGAAGCGATGTATTTTAGTTTGCATTCTCTAAATCAGATATCTAAAGAACATAATAATAGAAAACATTCATTTTATTAAAAGTATACTCGTAAATTATTGTATAATACGAGAAAATAAATAGTTACAGTATTTCGGTTTTCCTTACCTCCAAATTTTACAAAATACACGATTTTTTTAGAAAAACTTATGAAACTGTTTTAAATTTAACCGAAGTCTTACTTTTTTTTGTGGAGAGCTGTTAAATATGGAATGTCAAAATTTTGTTGACTGTATTAGCTAGATATGAGTTATTTTTAATGCTTAACATAACTTTAAATAAAAAAAAAGGTGTAATTTTTTTTTTTTTTTTTTGAATTATTGTGTGATATAAGGAAACTGATAATCATGGAAGTATTTTTTTCTGTCGAACCTTTTAATTTTACAAAAAAAAAAGATTTGTCTTAGAATAACATATGAAACTATTTTAAATTCAACCCAATTTTTACTTTAGTCTGAATCTTTGTTACAGGATACAAATAAATAGCTACATTCTTGTTTAAGCATACTTGTAGATTATTATAAAATATAAAAAATATATGTATACAAATACCTTTATAGCCTCAAAATTTTACAATCAACACTATTTATTTCAGAATGACGTACAAAACTATTTTGAATCCAACCCAATTCTTACTATAGTCTGCATAAAGCTGTTTAATAGTTTAGCTGTAGATGACTACAATATCTAAATAAAGGTATGGTTGAATGCTTAACATAACCCGAAAACAGCAAAGAGCGATGTGTTTTGGTTTTTTTTTGAAAATTAAATATCTTAATAACAAATCAAGATGACCCGATGATTTTAGACTAAGCATACTTGAGATTTAATGTAAACAACGGGTAAAATATTAAAGCAAGTATTTATCCCATTTTAACCTCTAAATTTTACAAAAAACATGTTTTTTTTTCAGAAAAATGTATACAACTATTTAAAATCGAATCCAACCCTTACTTAGTCTGCATACAGCTAGTAAATATGAGAGATTAAGCTGTCAGTGACTACATAATCTAAATACCAATACTATTTAATGCCTGGCATGTCTCTAAAACAGCATGAAGCAATGTATTTTTTTTTTTTTTCCAACATCACATTGACTTAATAACAGATCAAATTAAAACGATAATTTTAGTTAAAGCATATTTGTGGATTCATAAGAATGTGCACTGAGAGAAGAGTTTGCGCTATCACGCGAAAGAGTTGGTGCGAGAAGCCCGCATAGTAAAGGCGAGCAGCAAGATAAATTTTGTCGAGCCGAATACCGGCGTTGTCGTGCCAGACGCCTACAGCTGTAGGTGAGCTGCGTACCAACAGTGAAGTCGACAACAGTTGGCGTCCGTCACGCCAAAACTCGTCTCGCTGCTTTCTATTTTCGTTGGCGCGCGAGGCTCTCGTTGTCTTGGCGTACAGCATGCCAACTCTTCTCTCAGTGTGGGAAAAATATTTATTAAAGTAGATTGTTTTTTTACCTCAAATTTTACAAGGAATACGATTTTTTTTAGAAAAACGTATAGAACAGTTTTAAATTCAGCCCAATCCTCAGTCTCGTCTGCATAAAGCTGTGTAATATGAGACTTGGGGCTGTCAGTAAATATACTATCCAAAAATAAGTATCTTTAAAAGCTTCAGATAACCTCTTAACAGCGAAAACCGATTTATTTTGGTATTTTTTCCAAAATAAAATTTCTGAAGATTAGATTAGGATAGACCAATAATTTCCGTTACAGCATACTCATGAATTGATATGGATCAGGGAAAAAGTAATTATGAAAGTATTTGTTATTCTAAACTCCAAGTTTAACGATTAATGCGTTTTCTTTTTTTTAGAAAAACGTAAAAACTGTTTTAAATTCAACCCAATCATCACTCTAGTCCGCATAAAGCTATAAAGTGGCTTTTAGTGACTATGATTTTCAAATAGAAGTACCTCCAAATGCTTAACATACCCTCAAAAAAGGAAAAAGCAATGTAGTTTGGTTTTTTTTTAAATCAAATATTCAATGAACTGATTAAGAAAGAACTATAACTTTAGTTGAAGCATGCGAGTAGATTTATGTGGAATACAGAAAAAATATATCAACGAGTATTTTTCCCTTTTTTTTCCTGCAGATTTTACGGAAAAATCTATTTTTCTCGAACAAACGTATGAGACTGTTTTGAATTTATCATAATTCTCACCTTAGTCTGTATAAAGCTGTTTATTATAAGATCTTAAGCTGTCAGTGTCTATATAATCTAACTACAAGAACCTTAAAATGCTCAACATAACCCTAACACAGCAAGAAGCGGTGTATTTTGGTTTTTTTTTTCTCCAAAATTACATATCTTAATACCGTAATGAAATAAAACGATAATTAAACTTAAAGCAAACCTCTCAATTAAGGTAGAATACCGGAAGAATATTTATAACGGTATTTAGTTTTTTCTCACGTCCAAATTTTACAAAAGCGAAAGATTTTTTACAGAAAAACATGTAAAACTGGTTTAAACGTAACCTAATCCTTACTTTCTTCTGCGTAAAGCTGTTGATTGTAAGATTGTCTGATGTTGATGACTATTTTATCCAAATATGAGTGACTTTGAATGCTTCACATAACTTTAAAACAGAAAAAAGGATGTATTTGGTTTTTTTTCGAAACTAAACATTTTGAGGTCGGATCAAGATACATCGATGATTTTTGTTAAAGCATACTCGTGGATTAATGTGAATCACGGAAATGAATTGTAACGGTATTTCGTCTCTTTATCTAGAAATTTGACACATTACTTTGTACTTTTCAAAAAAACAAATGGATTTGTTTTAAATTTAACTTAGTTCTTACTTTTGTTTGCGTAGAACAGAAAAACAAGGATGTGTTTTGGTGTTTTTTTTTCAATATCGAATCTCTTGAGGTCGCATTAAGATAAAACGATGATTTTTGTTAAAGCATACTCGTCAAATGATTAAAGAGATCATTTATAATAGTATCTCGTTTTTTTTATCTTGAAATCTTACTTCAGACACGTTTTTTTAATAAAACCTACAAAACCTGTTTTAAATTCAACTTAATTCTTACTTTGTCTGCAGAAAGCTTTTAAATGTAAGCTTATAGGCTTTTATTGACTATATTATCTAAATAATAGTACTTTTAAATGCTTAAATGAACCTCAAAAAAGCAAAAAGCGATATATATTTTTATTTTTTTTCTAATTATGTTTATAAAGAAAAAAAGAAATGTAAACGATGATTATTAAATCATGCTTGTGGATTATTGTTAAATACGAAAAAAATATTTATATCAGTATTTTTTTTTTACTTCTGAATTTGACAAAATATAGAATTTGTTTTAAAAATACATACTAAACTGTTTAAAATTGAACCTAATTTTTGCTGGAGTCTGCGTAAAGCTGTTTCATGATAAATTTCAAGATGTTCATAACGAATAATCTTAAACTTAGTCCCTTTCAATGCTTAACATAATCTCATAATAGCAAAAAGCGATATATTTTAGTAAATATCCTTAAAATCAGGTATCTAAAGAACGCAATAAAAGAAAACATTAATTTTTTAAAAGCATACTTGTAAATTAATCTATAATACGGAAAAATAATTAGTCGTGGTATTTCGGTTTCCCTATCTCCAAATTTTACAAAATACACGATTTTGTCTAAAAAACTTATGAAACTGTTTTAAACATAACTTAATTTTTACTTTTATTAGAAGAGAGCTGTTAAATATAAGATATCAAGATTTTGTCGACTATATTAGCTAGATATGAGTAATTTTAAATGCTTAACTTAACTTTAAAACAAAAAATGACGTTTTTTGATTTTTTTCGAAATGAAATATTTCATGGTCGGTTTAAGATATAACGATGATTTTTGTCGAAGCTTACTTGTAAATTATTGAGTGATATAAGGGAACTGATATTGATGGAAGTATTTTTTCTGTCTATCCTTTGAATTTTACAAGAAAATAGATTTTTCTTAGAATATGATATGATACAATTTCAAATTCAAACCAATTCTCACTTCAGTCTGCATCTTTGTTATAGCATACAAATAAATAGCTACAGTTTTGTTAAAGCATACTCGTAGATTATTGTAAAATAAAAGAAAAATATGTATACAAGTAGTTTTACATTTCTAACCACATTATTCTACAAAAAACACGATTTATTTCAGAATGAAGTGTAAAACTATTTAAAATCTAACCCAATTCTTACTTAAGTCTTCATAAAACTGTTTAATATAAGAGTTTAGGCTGTAAGTAACTTCAATAACTAAATCAGGGTACGTTTAAATGCTTAACATAACTCGAAAACAGCAAAGAGCGATGTGTTTTGGTTTTTTTTTTCAAAATGAAATATCTTAATGACAAATCTAGATAAAACAATGATTTTAGTTGGAACATACTTGGGATTTGATGTGAAATACGGGTAAAATAGCAATGCAAGTATTTTTCCCTTCCTAACCTCTAAATTTTACAAAAAACATGATTTATTTCAGAAAAACGTATAAAACTATTTCATATCCAACCCAATCCTTACTACAGTCAGCATACAGCTAGTAAAAATAAGAGATCAAGCTGTCAGTGACTATATTATCTAAATGCGAGTACTTTTAAATGCGTAGCATGACTCTAAAACAGCATCAAGCGATGTATTGTGGTTAATTTTTTTCCAAAATCAAGTATCTCAATAA
>JAPYYV010013236.1:0-16277 GCA_030522625.1 Copidosoma aretas
GGGAGGAGTGGATTAGGCAACTCCCCGGCCGTTCGCACATCCGTGTAAATAAACCGCCGCGCCAAGAACCGAGCAGTCCCCCTTTTCCCCCCCCCCCCCCCTCAATCTCGTTCTTTTCTATCTGGCTCGAAGCGTGTATATCGGCACCGCCATCCGGGGCCAAGGACGTCTACTCGTGTGTGTGGTTCAATTTGCCCCGAATATATATCCCGCGGTTATCTATCCGTTCCCGTTTCTTTTTCATTTACCCGATTTCCGTAATAGTAGCGGCTGGTGGAAGGAGGGGGGAAAAGCTCCCAACCTTATCTCGCTTTTTTCCCGGGACTAGGTTGGACCGAGCGCTTATCCCCTCTCGCTGCATGAGGTTTAGCTACAGTCCCCACCGAATCCTATTCCTAATACAGATTGGGACAAGATTGGAGAACGGTTCTTCCTATCGCGAAAGTAAGTTATGGTCACTCTTTCTCGCCCACCATTTTGCAATATTACCCGTCCGTAAATCCAACTCGAAGTCTAACCGCAAATCGGACGGAAGAAAGAAAAAACAAGGTCTCACAGCCCTCGATATCCACCTGCCAATCCAAAGGCAAGTAATATATAAGTATAGCATTCCGCAGCGCGAGGGTGCCGATTAAAAACAATAAGCTCCAGCAACAACAACAACAACAACAACTCTCGGCCGTATCCCCTCGGGATAATGGCGTCTAATCGCCCCCCCCCCGCCGTCGAGCCAGCAACCCACCTCCTCCTCGCCACGAAATCCCAGCGCTCGCTCGCGTGCCCGAGTGTCATTTCCAGCGGCATGGCGCTGCTGTGTGTACACGCTATGCGTCAAACACGGTACCCGTATGAGCTTCAGCTCGAGCTGTCAGGAGCGACAGTAACGCGCGCGCACGCTAATATATTTTTTTATGCACACGCCTATATAGGGCGAAGACAGCCAGCCCGAGGGGGGTCCCTTGGATACGAAAGGGAGAGAGAGAGAGGAGTGTATAGGGTGCGTGGAGGTCCGGGTCGTTACACCCTGAGTCCGTTCGTTCGTTTACGCGACGCGGAAAGGGAGAGCGCGAGTCTAATTGCCGCGTGCGTGTCTCGCCGCTTCGAGGGTTTTGCGTGAGGTGCCGGGGAAGTGTAATATTCACTTTTCTCTCGCGGGACTGCTACTCTGGCTGCCCCTTTTGCCCTGCCCGGGAAGGGGAGGAGGCCGTTGATTATTCAGTGGGCTCGATGTATTGTACCCTGTACTCTACAGCTTGGTCGATCCAAGGGAGACTCTGAACCTGGCTCTGAGTTGTTGGCTGGTAGTCAAGGGCGGGGAGACGGTTCCGTTGATACGCCGAGCGACGAGTAACTTGAAAAAAATAATAAATAAATAAAAAAAATAAATAAAAAAAATTTAATCTATTTGGTCTTTTGCGGCTCGGAATCTCGTCTCAATGGGAGACCATTTGAGTGCGTCTCTGGATACGCATGTGGACACGGGATCCCACTCGTCGACGCGGAATGACTGAGAATCGGGGGGAAGGGGGGCGCATTCCACGCAATCCGGTCGTGGAGGGGAAAGTGCAGCGGTGCGATATTCCCGGAGAAAACCCAGGATGGAGTAGATTATTTTCTTTATTTTGGCGTGCGCGCATTGAAACAACAGTAAATGGTGTCTGCAGTGAGGCAAAAACTTATGATGCGATGGAAAAAAGTTGCGGCGGTGTCGGGCTGGCATATGTATTGTATTATCTATAAAGAAAAAAAAAAAAAACAATCATCTTGCCATTCGACCCGCGTGGTGGGACGTTTGCTTTCAACAATTTTTAATCATCTGTAGTTCTATTTCAATTAGTTAAAATTAAAAACTTTCATTCAATATTTGGTGCGAAACAAATATTCATGCCATACTGCCCGCAAGAAAACACACAGTCCACATTCAAATGGATGAAACGAAAAATCCTACTTATTCTCAGATTTAAAAAATTTCCCGACTCCAATGGATTGCACTACTTGCACTTTTTTCCCGAGAAAACCATGAAAAGATGTTCTATAAAAGCTCTTCGTGTACAAGGTGTGTATATATTACAAACACGCGGAGAGCGCCATTTCATACGCGCCACAAAACATTTGAAAAAAAATAATCCCTCCATCCCCGCGAACACAAAGGATCGCACGCGCGCGCTTAATTTTGTGCACAGCGATTTTCATCATCGAAAGTGCACACACACCCACACGTAAACCAAGTCTCGGGTGAGATTTTTCGTTCATCCACGCATAAAAAAAAAAAAACGCGGAATATTCCTGGAAATGTACACACGCTCGCCTGTATGCACGTACCATACGTTTTTCCGTCAAATTCATTGTTCGCTCGACTATTTGCCGTGCGACTTTTCCATCTTCGTCGTTGAACACGCGGCAGCAGCCGAGCACTTTTATATTTCTTAATATTCATTGTTCGATGACTCGTGCGTTCGTCACTCCGCGTAATTGAAAGCCCGAAACGCTAAATCCTCCAAAAAAGCGATCCCCCGAAACGTTGTATCCTTTAAGATGGTTCGTTCATGAAATGATTGTGAACAGAATTGAACAAAACTTTAAGGGATTGTTTATTGAGTTACACTTTACTCTCCCTAAAAATTTGAGATGAGGTTCACGAAATGAGGTTCACGAACGAAAACGAGAAAAAAAGCTTGGTGAAAATTGCGCGTATCATATGAGCTCTTATGGAGGGCATCAGTATATTTTTTTCGTTCTTTTCAAAAATTAATTTACTTTAACTGAACAAAACTAAGTGAAAAACTGACTCAAGGAAGCTTATGCAATTCTGAACTGACTGACATCTCGAAACGTATAGGTACACGGACTTAATCCAAAGATATCGATGGAAACGCAGCACCCATTGTCACTGCCTATGTTAAAAGCATTGAGTGCTGATATTTTGAGGTTAAACGCAATTTTACAAAACCATCACAAGAAACTTTTCTATTGAACATTATGATCTTAAATTTTGTGTGAGTACTGTATTTTAATCAATGAACAATATCCATTAATATTTGATAGAATTCAAGCAATTTTAATGAAAATTCATTTGATAGTTGCGCATTTGACTCGGGAGTCATGAAGGAACCACCTTAAAGAGCGTTCACAACGATACGACTCGGGGGCCGTGAACTCCATCAAAACGAAACAAAAAAAATTAAAAAAGTTCGCTGCGGCAGCTAAAGAGGAAACTTCGCGGCTGTCTCGTCCCTAATCGCCTTCGCTTTTTCACCCCGTCGCGGCAGCAACAAAAACAACAACAACAACAACAAACTCTCGCGTAGGTGTATACCACCTGCACGCGAATAGTAGTCTGCACGTCACCTCGGATAACGAGAAGGAGTGCGGGGAGGTTAACGCTCGATCGGGCTTTCATACACCCAGCAATAATCGTGCCTATTCCGCACCTCGCCGATGGCGATGAATTACAGCTCGCGTATACACACGACGTTTCGCTGACGGTGGTGTCCCCGTATATTGCACGACGGCAGTGGCGCTCAATTGTAGGCTTCGATCTATCGGATGGGCCGTTGGGGGTAAACGTATGAGCACGCACTCGCTGCGTCGGATGAATGCATCGTTGCGTACGCAAAAGGGAGGGTGGATGAAGTGGTCGCGCGTCGGGAGGGTGTTGCGGAGGCGTGGCTGTCGTTTTTTCATTCCGTTCTATTTGATGGGGGGACGCTTTCCCACCCCTTCCGCGTTTTCGGGTGCACAGCGTTTTTTCGTGACAATGAATGTTGCAACTCTTTACTTTCCGCGAGAGGACGAAGTGAGTGTTCGAATCAGATGTGACTGTCGGGAATTTCTAAGCGGATGGAATCGTTCGAACCTTCGGGTTAAAAGGGTCGGCGCAAAAACAAATGGGGGAGGGTGTAGAGTGGAAAACGACTTAGCAAACGAGCTTTTGCAGATGGAAAAAAAAAAAAAAAAAAAAAAAAAAAAACAATAGCAGAGCTGGAAAACAGAGTAGTTCCGGGAAATCTGTTCGGCAAACTTTACTAGTGCGCTCGATTTCGCGAATTAAAGTCCCTAAGAGGGTTCAATTTCAAACAGAATTTCTTTGTTTGAAATTGAACAGACTACACAAGTTTTGTGTACATTATATTTTACACGCATTTTGTGTTAACATTACACAAATTTCGTGTTATTTCGCCATTCCACCCATATCTTATACACAAACTTTGTGTACAAAACACAAATATTTTGTGTAATTTTTACAAATAATAAGTATAAACTAGAAAACTACAAAAAGTTTATATCTGTGTATGTGTATATTATAGGATAAAAAAATTAAATATGAAGACATTATTTTATAACCTATTACTTTATTGCATTATATACGTATACATTATTAAAACCAATGAAAACTACTCTTTTTAAGTTTAAAGTGTAAGATAAGTCTACTCACGAACGATAATCTCCTTGTTGGTAACTCTGTTGTTGATCGCTCACTGCTCAGTATAATACGTGTTCACTCGCCGAATGACGAATTCACACTGTTGACAAAGGATCTGTGAGCTGCGCAGCTCATTGCGCAGTATGGAGTGCGCAGCTCAGCTAGGTTACTGACCACTGACTCGCTCAGCTGACTAAGCTCACAGTGTGATACAGTCATTCGTCGAGTGAACATGTATTATGCTGAGCAGTGAGCAATCAACAACAGAGTAAGCAATTAGGAAGATATATTTTGTCAGTAGATTCATCTTGCACTTGAAACTTTTGAAACTTAATACGTAATAATGTAATTATGTAATATAATAAGTAATACAAGTAACACAATAATAATGTATGCATAGTAAAGTCAGAAAATTGACTGCATAATACATGCATGATAGTCAATAACGGGATATTTTGGTGTGTGAAATAAGATGTTCAAAATTTAGTGTTCAGAATATTTCTATTATTTTTTCTATGCTACGTAAGGTCCAAACTAGCCGAAAACATTGGTTGTCAATTATTCGTCTATGTTTATAATTTATTTATTATAGCGACTCCTAACCTCGGAATACAGTCAACCCACCCGCGTCGCTCCATTATATTTTTTCTCCTCGGTTTTGCCGTCGGAACACTGCAGCGCAGATTTCCCGAAAATTCGGCCAACTCGTTCGGTTTCCCAGAGCGAAAACGCGACCTGCCCCGCGGTGTTTCGTATACATCGGGTCCATTGACTTTTCTGACCGGCTTTTCTTTTCTCTCCTCTCCCTCCAGCGCTGCTGCGGTGAAATGAGTATTTTCCCGGGCTGGTGTGCGTCGTCTCGAAGTGACGCAAAGTACGGGTGGAACAGGAAGTTGCGCTTTTTGCGTCCGATTCAACAGAAAAAACATTCATAGCCACTATTTTCATTTAGAGTGTTATATTTTTGTACCGAAAGAATGATGTAGTAGCAACGATCAGGAACAGGGAGGACTTGGAACAGCATTCCACAGAGGCAGTTGTACGGCATAACAACAGTTCCAAATGCCGCGCAAACGGCGGGCAAACTTGCAATCCGCTAAATGCACAATCTATCTCAAGTGGCCGAGCGCCGAACATCCACCAGCCAGCCGTGGTCTAAAGTTTCTCGCCGAGCCAGAGAGGAAAAGGGGGGGGGGGGGGCGAAGATGATCCGGAAGTGCCGCAGTGCTCCAATAATCGCGAAACCACGATAGCCGTGCCGGCGCTCCGCGTAACAATAACTGCGCTGGCCAAGCAGCTGCCGACCGTCTCTCCGCTGAGATTGGCTGCTTTTTTTTTTATCTCAAAATTTACTGGGAGAAATATTTTTTTGTTTGAAACACTACCCTTGCAATTTTGGGCCGTTGGGTGGACAGTTGTAACGTAAAATATCGATGCCTTCTTTTTGAAGTGCTTGTACGCGTTTGAGGCGTGCGAATTAAATCGATCCGTCATCAACTATCTTACCAGCTCTATCCGATTGAAATACTTTTTGTGCCATTGATTAATGCTTCGCGTCCTGTTTCTTGTTAAAACCCGTACGACTAGATACAGCTGATGAAATGGTTATTTACAAATTAGTCCGATTATACTTACGATTAATTGCGATCATCATCATCATCGTCACCCGAGCACGAGCGACACAAACTGACGGAAGGAAGCGTGCGCGTGTAATCCCGCACGCGAGATATTTTCCCAAAGTTAACGCGCGAAACCATTCGTGGTTGGGGGAAGGGGAGGAAAAGCGTCGCCGCGGCAGAGATAGCACACAACAGCGGACCCGAATTTACAGGAGGCCCTCGTTGTTTGGCCCAGTTGCGGCTAACCTGCTGACTTCGGCTCCCCCTCTCTTTCGGCTACTGCGCCTGTTCGGCTGCGAATCGTTAATCGTTTTGACGTCGTCGGCGAATTCAATTACCCGTTGCATTGTTGCGCCACTCGCGACCCCTGCATGTATGCATGCATACATGTGTAACAGCGGGGGGGGGGGGGGCCGGGGCGCCACGCCGGCGCTCAGTTCCTGAAATCTCACACCCGCGCATTGCGAAATTATAGAGGTGCGGAAAGCTCGGGCTTTCCCCCCTCGTTTATGGAATTCCGATTAACCGAGAAACTTCTCGCCTCCCTTCCGCTGCTGCTGCTGCTGCTCCTCGTGTGGGGCTGTGTATGGGAATAATGCAAATGATACAGCTGCGATTTCCTCCCCCCGAACGCGCAAAATCAGCTGTTGTGGTTTTTTGTTTTGTTTTTCCAAACTATACTGTACTCCAAACTCAACGTAACGGTCAAACAGAGCCCGAGGGGGGGGGGGGGCGCTGAGTCGACGCTCGGCCAAGCCATAGCAGGGGGTACACATAATTCCGAATATTACAGCAAATGAGGCGAGTCGCGCGGCAAACATCGTGCTCGCAACAGCAGCGTCCGTCCGACCCGAATATATAATCGGACCCCCCCAAATTCGCTTGGCGCAGCGGTAACGGTAAAACGGTCGTTATTGCCCTCCCGTCGGCCGATAATTCATCCCCGGCAAAATCGAAACTACCGATCGCGCACTCTGTTAATGACAATTTCCCCCCTTAGCGAGCGATCGATGCAAATTTATAATAATAACTCACGGCCCATTGTCCCCGGCGCGTCAAAATCGCTGCGTTCTTTTGTCTTCCCCCCCGTTGTACTCGACAAATTGTCCTCCCCGCTTTACGACTTCCCCCCCATAAATAACACGTTCGGCTCCTTTCTTTCGGTTTTTATTCCATCGGCCTTCGCCTAGTGATGTTTCGGAAAATATTAGCTCGCGTGAATTATCACGGGTCGGGTGTTTTTATTACCAGAACTGCGAGAGACGCAGCGTTTCGGTACATACGCGTCTGACCGATGGCTGACTCGTACTACTTGGCTCCTTATACACACTCGCGAACTTTCTTTCACTTCGTTCTTCCCGCGATTTATGGTACCGAGGGAGACTATTTTTTAATGAGTAGGTACGTTTGATGACCAAATTTCCCTCCGTTTTACGCGTTTTTTTTCAAACTTTGGGCGTAAATGTGAATCGAGCGCGCTGTCGGCGTTAATGTACACGAGAACTTCTCGCCGTGGGTATAAATCGTAAAACGGAATTTATAACGGAGATCCGAGCCATCTCCCCTTCTTTTTCGAAAATTCACTTTTTTCCGCACGGGCGTACGGCGGAGCGGGTTTTTCCGATCGAGTTTGGAGCGACTCGGGGTGGGAAAAGTGGCGCGTAAATTTCCATCGTCCATCAGGAATTTTCGGCAGGCGACGGCGGGGCAAATGTATTTCATTTTTTCGCGCGGGAGGGGAAAACTTTTTTCCGCTCGGATCCGAACTCCTCGGCACCCCGAGATTCCTTAGGAAACGCATTCTCTCCGCCGCGAAAGATGAAAGGAGGAGGGAAAAAATGATGAAACGGAAAAAGAGTCGGAAGAATAGGAGGAGGAGCGGCAAACTACATCCATCTCTTCCGGCCGATCCGAACTTCTCGCGGACGGAATCCCCGACTTATCATCATCGCCCGGGCGCGGCTCGGCAAATTGCGCTCGCCAAGTTTTTCCCCTTAGCTCCGCGGAAAACTCCCGGAACTGCTTTAATTTGCATAGCCCGGCTCGCCTGTTCTTCCGACCGCGTTAACGCAGATGCGGGAAATTGTTTTTTTTTCTCCTTTTTTTCAAGCTTATAAAATCAGTATACGGTCTTTAAAAAAGCACTGGACAACTTCTTAGAGCGCATAAATTAAATAAAAAAATGAGATTGGGATGAAAAAGTTCACGAATCCCAACCCAGTGCCAGTAAAAATAAATTTACAGTCACGGTCGTAAATGTACACACATGGGCAGATCGGCGGCGATTCGCCAGCCCCCTTATTTACCATTGACCTGCGAAATAGCCCCCTATGATCCCGATCTCCTTTGCAACGTTAAACGTACGTCGATCCACGACGCAACGTCGCAACGTTCTCCTCTCCTTCCCCGTGTGATTTTCAATTCCCCGGCACACGAACTTTGAATTTAGAACGCAGCCATCCGCTCATTAATTTAATCGTGTGTGCGCGCGGGGGTAATTTTTAATGTAATTTACGACCCTGGGCGGAGGAAAATACGCAACGTTGCGTTACGAAATGACTGTCTGCGGAAAAATTGAATCAAGTCCGCATCGTTCGCACTTATGTATGTATATACGTTGGAGAAAGAACGAAATTGAGACCTGTGCTTTGATCGAATTAATGTTCAACGGTGTTTATTCGCGATACTATGTTATTAATGCCATAATCGAACAAACGGGGCGTTGAAAGCGCAACTTATTGTATTAATTAATAATACCGTGTAAGGGCTCGGCTGATATTTCCGTTGAAATAATCGAATAAAATGAAATTCAGGGAAACCGAATTAGTAGCTTGTAATAAGCATAGTATCAATTGCAACGCGTTTCGTCGGAATATCAGATGTATTTTTCAATCCTCGATATTATGATCGGTATTTGATCAAGAGTTCGGTTGCTTGTATTATTTTCGAAGAGGCGCATGCACACAACACACGGCACCGCACTATTTGCGGAATTCAACGCGTAAACCGTCCAAAAATTTTGCAAACAAACCAAAATATCTGCGGCGTGATCGATATCGCGAAATTGTACGCTCGCTTTCCGCGAAGCCAATATGATTGGGAGTTTATTTGAATTCCTTCCCATGAGTTGTTGGTATTGAGAAAAACTTTTCGATATTTTCGGATTTTTTGGAAACATTCCACGGATATTTATACATATACATATATATATACATACATCTGCCGTGAAAATACAACAGAATCACATCGATGAGAATAATTGAGTTGGCGAGGGGATATAGACAGCGATGGTCTGATATCGAATTTCAGAAGGCACAGCGGAAACACGATTCGAGCCGGCCGCGCGGTCATCTTTCTCGGGATTGCCAACCTAACGAAGTGAAACTCTAAACAATATCCCGCGAATCCCCCGGCGGTTTCTCGGACGTAATAAGAGATGAAAGCAAGTAATGAAAGATAGGTAGATAGTCGCGGGATCGTAGAGGCAATCGACGGCCGAGAGTTCCATCATAGGACGACGAGTAAACCGGAGAAAAAGATTTATTAAAACTGAATACAAGTCTTTGGTCTTGAAAATTTCTGATTACCTTACCGGCGTCGGCAAAATATCCAACTTTTAACTGAAAATGATTAAAATATAGAACAGTACGACCATCAAGACTTTCGCGAGTAATGACCACGTCACACCTTCCCCGCGAAATAGCGCTAGCAGTGCATCTCCGATTTAGAGAGAGAGAGAGAGAGCAAAATACTCGTAAGTCACACAGCCGATCGAGAAACGCACAGCTATCCCCGTGCCGGCGCTTATCGCGCAATCAGGGAAATGGCACCGCACACTCCTTCCACTGCGTATAGAGTTCCCCCGAGGCCGCTAGTGCAGTGATTATCGCGAGGGCCTGTGTCGCGACTTTCTCCCTCCTCCTCCTGCCGTGTGGGTATCCAACTGTACGACTGGCGCTGCAGTTTTGCTCGTCGATGATTGGAGCCAGTTCAAGAGTCCCGCTCTCGGGGGAGACGAGGCCGCGCGATTTATATTATATCGCTGTCGTATCGTGACGCGAGAAAGAGAAAAAAGAGAGAGGGACACTATTCCGCGGCACAGCGTCTTCCCCCCGCGGAAGGAACAAAAGCTGCGCCTGCGCAACTGGACGATTTTGCTGCGCCATCCAAGCACTTATTATTTCGAATCGATCGCCCGTTCACGTGCCCGTGCGCGCGTTGTCAACTGATGAAATTTTCAGGGGTGTAATATGTACATGTTGGTGCGTACAATAGGCGCTCCTCTCGGCCGGATGCCTTATGAAATTTGAATTTCAAATTCCCCAAATTCCCGGAATGGTAGTAATATTAGTAGGGATGGTGGTGGTGTCATGAGCTGCTGTTTCTCCGTCTATTACTGCGTGGGCGCTTTGGGAGGCTCAAGTTTGGCATGTATGGGCGCTGGTATTAATTCGGCTCGTTGTAATGTTCCTGTGCTTGTTTGCGACCGATGCTTCCACGACCCTCGACCGGGGGAAGTGAAATGAATAAACCCAGTCGGAGCGGGGGCATTTGTGTATGCATCGAAAATTTGCCGGCTGGTATTATTTTTACGCGGGAGGTACAAGTAGAAAGAGATGTTCCGGCAATACACATCGGCTCTGCATCGGTAATACACCGCCTGTGTGCGAGCCAATGTTTGCATGATGCATGTGCGCGCCGAACGCTCTCCTCTCGAGAGCACACATTCTCGGCGGCATCGGCTGTATAAATATAGTCTCGTGCCGATCGGAAATGCATCACAAATTGCCCGTACCTATCTACCTACCTACTCGCCTTCGACGATTTTGTAACGTGCAAATTTAATGCCCTCGGCAGTGCGCAAAGTATTGCGGGGGTACGCGCTCGCGATTCGACCCCTCGAGTGAGCGCGTGTGCACCGTAATAATATCGAAAGCGCGATGATTTTTCCGGTTTATTTTCGCAAATTTTAAATGAACGTATTTCGCTGTACCTTTTCAAAAATACGTGCATATTATTCAGCTCTCATCGTTGAATTTAATCACGGAAATGTCTCTCTCGAATCAAAGCTTTAGATACATGTTTGACGATGGTCTATTACTGATTTATCACGGAAAAAATAAAAATCGATTACCCACTGTAAGCGGAAAAAGCATATCGAGCCCTTAACGTCAAGCTCGGAAAAATTCGCTGATACGCGCAGAAGCGGCAAAAGGGGAAAATAGCTCCGCATCGAAATAGACGCATCGATCAAAATGGACATGGCAAGGGAAAAAAAGAAGAGAGAGAGGAAGCAAATCAACCACCAAAACTTTTGGGCGAAAGGTCGAAAATAGGCGCCGCTCCCCATTGTCCCGCGCGCGAGCCATCCGCAAAAATCTTCTATTAACGAACGCCCGGCTCTCCGATATCGCGAATCAACATCTGCGCGTATTTTCGCCCAGGTTGTTACTGGAATACCGCGTCGCTGCCTTCGTCGATGGGTCTCGATAGCGCAGTCTTCATCATCGCACACGTGCATTTGTGTATATGAATACGGGAGAATTTCAAACTTGGGACGAACAAAGAGCTGCTCGCACGTCCACCGCGTGCCGTACATTCTTGGGCTCGGGTGTGTCCTCGCTTTCAGAGTTCAAACAGAATTTTCGAAATTCAGAAGCTGTGATGATACACTTTTTCCAAACAGAACTCTATTTCCGAAGCGAACGGCCATGACGTTCTACAGTAACTAGGAGTTTATAAAAAAGATATGTATAATATGAATGAATCGTTCGGAAACACACTTTTAGTAATCAACCAGGAGCTTATTAAATGTATTGTAAAAATTATGTCATACTTGTGGATAACTGATAAAACTGTTTCCTTACGACTTTTCAACGTATTTTCCTATTCTCAACTCTTTAAAAGTCCACAGTTGGCAAAACTAAGTAGAAACAGACGAGTGAGGTAAGACGAGCCCTTAGCGGGCAGAAAAATTAAAGTGACCAAACTTGACCTGCATTCGAAGTTTGTGATTTTTAATTTGCTATTGTTCGGTAAAAAAAAGTCTAGCCAACCCAAAAGTGAATTAAAAATTCCGCTACTGACAGTTGGAAGGGGTAAAAGCCGAATTTTCGTGAATTAAAATCCGTCATCCGCTCAAAAACAAGAGTCACTCGCCTTCCTCTCGCGCCACTCCACCTCTGCGCGGAAAAGGTCCGACGTCGTCGCGTCGACGCGAGATATTGCACCGGCTGATTTATATGCGCGGCGCGGGTCCCATCCCCCCACTCTCCCTTGCACCCGTTATAGTTATGGCCCCTTCTTGCATCCCTCGGTGCGCTGCGAGTACGTGGCATACTGCGCGATGATTATGTTTATGGAGGGTCTGCGTGATGGTTGTTGCAAATAGTCGCCTGTACCTGTACTGTTGTTGTTGTTTTTGTTGTTGTCGTCAGATGCTGGACGAATTTGAGCAACACATAGTTTTTTCCGTCCCTTGTCGAGGTACAAGGTGTCTCTCTTGCGTACAAACGGTTCGGGAACTTTGAGGAATCAACAGGTGGTCGTCGGCGGATGTGGAACGTTTTTCCCGCTTTTTCATGAGTCGACTTTCTATTCCGCGCTCGACGATACGGGGAATCGCATTAAAATTTCATTCGCGGACGTCACTTGAAATCGATGGGGGGGAAATACGTATCGTACATGTGCTTGTTTCTATTCATTCATGCACTCGTTCGTTGCCCGCGTCACTTCTACACGTTGAATAAATATTGTTCGCCTCTCTGGTGCGTCTTGCGACTCAAAAGTCAATGCCAATTTATATTTTCAACCCCCATAATATAATACATGATGGTAAAAAGCCCGCGCGCATCGAAATTAAAATTAACTCGCGCAATGTATATGTACAGTGAAAACAAGCTCTGATGATGATGACGGTGATGATGAAAGTTTCGGGATCAGTAAAATGCAAATGAAATTAAACGCGGCCCACTTTCGGCGTTCTGTTGCAGCTGGGCTCTTTCACGTACTACACAGCGGCCAAGGGCGAGGTGAACCCTTCGGGGCCCATTCCCATAGACAGCGTGTTCATCTACCGGCCGGACAAGCGACTGGAGCTCTGGAGGTTCGCCTTCTACATGTTCCTTCACGCGGGGTGAGTACCGTTTATTATTATTATTGTTATTATTATTACTGTACTACCATAGTGGTACGTTGAATACTTTTTTTCGCGAGATAATCTTTTGAATCGACTTTTCCCCGGCATATCTACGGGGATATAGAAATGTAAGTTTGGCCTTGTAACATGAACATTTTAATTCCATATTATCAAGTTACGAAACGCTCGAGTAGGTGCGATATTATTATTATTACTTTGAATTGGAAAAGTTCCGGAAAATTCTTGAATTTTATAATATTTTGGGATTCCGGTCGAAAAATGTGTAACCAGCTTACCTGCTCGAGAAAAGTCGAAATCCGAGTTTCCCAGCTTTTACCGGATTTCTCTGCAAAAATAATACCCTTTCCCGCGAATTTCGGGGAGCCTAGCTCGCTAGATACACCGTATAATTTTTTTCGAAATCCCGTACCCTTCGCTCGAACAGTAAAATCAGGTTTTCCCCCGCTGCACCAACGAAAGGTTCTCTTCCTCGTAGGACATCGCGAAAACAATACGACAAACCCAAACAAACGCCGTCCTCGATGTTTGGACAGGCATTTTTTCTCTCCCTCCGCCCCGTTTCGAGTTTGCGCGCACAATGCCCGCAGCTTCCCTTCCGCCGCCCAGCCGAGCGAATCCGAGGAAACAGCCGTGTATTTTCATTCCTCGTGACGTTGCGCAAAAAAGTCCTTCCAGCTCCCATTGAGATTTTCGAATGGATCGCAGCTGTACAGTGGCAGCCCTTATTATGATAGCAGAGAAAACGGATCCGATTGAGAGGGGATTTTTCCCCTCTGCATTTTGAAGAGATACTTTTTGTCCCCCCCCCCCCCCCATCGATACAGTGCGCGTCGATTGAATACTCCCGCGGCTGATGAAATTAAAAGCCCTTCCCGTATTTTCCTATCGGTAGAGGGAAAAGAGCTCCGCGAGGGGGGGGTGGGGGAGAAAGCAGGAGAGAGAAAGAGAAATCGCGCGCTCGTGCGAAGATGGCGCGTCTCGGAAGTAAGGAGCGGCCGGGAGTGCAAAAAAGGGCAGCGCGAAGAGGTGGGGGGGGGGGAGGACAGCGGGAAAGATAAGTTTTCCGCGCGAGGCTGCTTAAATTATTCATGAGGACGTGCCGCCCGGGGGATGGGGGATATTATAGACACGGCGCGGCTCCTCCGGCGAGCTTTTTGGGGCTCCCTGCCTCGTGGGGGGCGTGTGTATATTATGCGCGCGTGGGGATGATGTCATGATGTGCGGGAGCCAGTCCGAGTTGTGGGGATGCGGTAGGTGTGTAGCGTTGGCTGCTGCGAGTGGGAAGGGATCGAGGAATATTTTTTAAAACCGCGTTGTAAATTAATGTGAGTGCAGTTTGTTGGGACAATGTTAAACTCGCTCGAAGAACCGTCATAAAAATACCACCAAATATTCCGCGGATGCTCGCGAATATGACAAGGTCTTTCATTCAAACTTGAGGGAGAAAAATTTCAACTTCTTCAATACGAAAAAGTGCGCTGGGAATTTTCAAAAATTCAAACTTTTTCCTGCCAACAATATTTCTATTATACACAGAAAGACCATATTTGGTAGTTCTTTTGCGATGGATTATTAAAAATCTTATTTTTATTGATGCATCGCAAAATAAAAAAAACATCACTTGCAGTCATGTTTATCGAACTTTGAATACTAATGCAGGTAGTTTACTAGAGATTTTGGAATAAAGTCGTAACTCTACATCACCTCGCTAGCAACGTCCATTGGTCAACGCACATTCCAGTTGAGCCAAAAACAAGCCATGCATATATATATACCTCCTCCCATAGCGTCCACATCCAGCCCCGATACGTAAAAAGTGCCCTCACACAATAAACAGCTGCATTTCCCAACTAATAAACGAGGCGTGCGCTCGTCGCACGAGATAAAAACCGAATAGGGAAGGGCAGAAGGGAGAAAGAAACGAGAGCAGGGCGCGCACGAGTATAATCGCGGGAGCGCCGATAATTTTATGCAGATTGAGGCTCTCGCGCAGTAGCAGGTATATGTGTATTGCAGACGCGCGCGCGAGCAAGCGAAAAATGATCGCATGTGAGTGTGTACGTCTGTATTTGTATTCACACACTCGTGACGAGTAGGGGATATATAGTGCGAGAGCGTACAAGGGGAACGACGACGACGAGCGAGTTCGACCGATAAGAGGGAAAATGCCCGCCTGTCGAGAGATTTTCCCACGAGCGCGTGTGACCACCTATGCATGCGTTTCATACGGACCCTGCGGATAAATATATGTATATATTATATGCGTGGACTGTGGGTAGGGACCGGATTACACTGTCGTCGTCGTCGTTCGGGTGTGAATTGGAATGTCGTTTCGAGAGTAATTAAGAGGGACGGGATGTGTGTTTTCTAGCGTTTGGCCGTAAGTTGCGCGCTGCATGCGTAAGTGAGCCCGTGTATATTATGGTTGTCATGTGGTGGCTGTACCTCATGGAAAATCAAACAGTAGGACTGGCTTTTATTTCGATCGCGTTTTTGGTTGTCCTTTTTTTATATTGATTTTAGTCTGCGGTTCGTATAGGATATTCTGGATATTGAAAACATGGGATGTCGCAGGATATTGTATACTCGTTGATTGACTGTATTGATGGAATTGTGATGAAAATACGCGATGTTCAATTTGTTCTTGTTGTTGAAATACAAAGTGGCCCTTAATTTTAATTGAATGAAAATGACACGAGTTTTCTGTGAATCGTGCATTCATCATACTATTTTTATATGCATCCGGTGTCATTTTTAATCAACGCTGACTCGGGCACAGTTACATTTTTCAGGGATTTAAAAATATGTGGAGATAAAATAAAAGTCTCGACCGGAGATGTAATGCGCTGTTTTGAGAGGAATTTTTTTTTATTTTTTCACCCAAAATAATAAAATGCATTATTCTTGGCTGGATGAAAAATGATGCTAATCACGTCATATGCGGCAATGGAAATAGTACATTACGCCACTAGGGCAAAAAGTACGACTACCGCGCCCGAAGGGCGCGGTTGTTGTATATTTGTGCCCGAGTCGCGTATATTGTTTTTCGTACCGAGGGCAGAAAGTGCTGTTTTCT
>JAPYYV010013243.1:0-10542 GCA_030522625.1 Copidosoma aretas
TTCAACTGGAGTGATGCAGTACGTGTAGCTGCCACCTGCTCTGCATCAATGTATCCAGGAATTGACTTTGGGGCTGAACCTAATATGAAGCCAATAGTGCCATCAAAGGTTCTGAAGATCCAGAAGCTGGCTAAATGAAAAGGTTCATGTAAACTGTATTGTTATATCTCTTTTGACCGAAAACTTTTTAGTATGATCATTTGTCCTTCGACCGATGGCAATTTATTCTTTATAAAATTTGTTGTGACTTTTTTTGTAAGCTTTTTAGGAAAAAACATAAAGAGTAAGAAAATGTCAAAATTGCAATTTTGCTCCAAGATAATGCTTTTTTGAAACCCTTCACATACGAGAAAAAAAGTTGAATCTTGTCGCTGACTACTTTTATTGCCACAGCTGTCAGTCAGTCAGCGACAAGATTAAACTTTTTTCCTGATATATAAAGGCTTTTAAAAAAGCATTATCTTCGAGTAGAATTGCAACCTAGACAACTTTTTACTCTTGATGTTTTTTCCTAAAAAGCTTTAAAAAAATTTGTACTGATGATGAAATACACGGAATGCTCAAATACAATGAGCAAGTGCATCATTTGAACACATGATTAGAGGTTTTTCATAGGTTCTAGTAGTGTAGATTGAAGAAGAGTGTAGAAATCATCTGTCCGAAGAGGAACATTTTAAAAATAATTTTGATTTTTTCTGTTTAATGCTGCTGCATTTAATTTAAAATTAAATGAAATTATTTGATGTGCGACATAAGGAGTTCTAAACATTACAAACCCGAAGTATGATTTCAGTCACCTGCAAAGCTGTATACCTGCATGACCATGTGTAAATAATGAAATACACAGAATGCTCAGTTAAATGAGCAAGTGTATCATTTGAACACATAATTACAGGTGTACATAAATCGTTGTAGTGTTGATCAAAGGAATGTGTCGAAATCATCTGTCCGAAGAGGAACATTTTTGTAATGACGTTGATTCTTTCTGTTTGATAACGCTGGATTTAAATTCAAAATCAATGAAATTATTTGATGTGCGAATTAAGAAGTACTCAACATTCCAAACCAGAAGTACGATTCCAGTCACCTCCAAAGCTGTATACCTGCATGACCATGTGTAAATAATGAAATACACAGAATGCTCAATTAATTGAGCAAGTGTATAATTTCAACACATGATTGCAGGTGTATAGGAACTCTGATTTTGTGGATCAAAAAAAAGAGTCAAGATTATCCATCAGAGCACCATCCAGCGGATTAAAAAAAATCAAGTTTTACTCTTTTATTTTGTAAGAAAGGTGAGGTATTTGGATTTTTTAAGTTGGTAGCCCTGTGCCTGACCAAACAGCTCGCTCCCACGTACTCTTAAATAAGTATTTATTAAAAAAATTGGTGATGATTCCTTGAAAATCTGCCTACACTAAAATTTTCAAGGAATCATAACCAATTTTTTTATATACTAAGGAAAGGCCATGCTTTAACGTATCACTGCAACTTTTTGATCAAAAACAAAATTTTAAATTCAAAAAATATCGATAACTAGCTAAACATGTTAGAAAATTTTTTTTTTACAAAAATTTGTGTTCAAAGGTTGTTGGAGTTGCTTTTTACGAATCTGATATTTGTTTTTAAAATAAAAGATAGCGGATTCAAAATAACCAACGAAAAAAAAATCTTTTATTTTTGATACAATTATGAATTTAAGTGCTCCTTGGGTAGCTGATTATGAATCTTGTGTTTATTTTTCACTGTTTCAATTAGCAGATATTAAGTGGTGGCTGCAAGAACCTGCATTCGATTTAATTCTCACAATAATCTGTAGTTTAAAGGTTTATAGGGTAACTGATAACGAGTCTAGTGTTTGTGTTTGAAAGAAATAAATTGTGGATACAAAATAGTGCCCGAAAAAGTAGAAATATCAATTTTTCCTGTGGAGATATGTATTTCGGAGCTTTTTGAACCACTCAGTACAATCCAAATGTTAATATTCTTAAGTTTAAAGTCAAGATTAAAAAATAGTGTCCGAGAAAATTGAGATTTTATTTTTATCTAACGAAAATTGGTATACAGGAGTGTTCGAAGTCACTTACCGTATGAACTTTTTCCATGCGTAATAAAAACGGTGGATCAAAAACGAACATATTAATTTTTTTGTACATAAATATGTATTCAATATTTTTTTGGTTCACTCATTACAAATCCCATATTTATTCTATCAAATTCCAAACAATAAGTACAAAATGACGGCTAAAATAACAGAGTTTCCCTTTGAATCAAAAAAATTATTATGTATTGATTCTTTTTGGTTAATTTTTAGTAATCTTATGATTATTCTCTGAAATTGAAAATGCCTGTCAGAACATAATTGCTGAAACAACGAGAAACCTAAATTTATTTGATAAAATAATGTTCTTAAGGATTTTCTGGGTCGCTGAATACAAGACAAATGATGACATGGAGAACCAAAATTAAATCGTATTCTTATGATAATTTGTATTTAAGGGTGTTTCAAATCGCTGATTACGAATCTGATATTTGTTTTTGAAAAGTTAATACAGCGTATCCAGAATCGTGGCTAAAGAATCAGAAAATTTTATTCCCTTTAGAAAATATGTGCATAAAATTTCCTGGGGCTGCTGATTCCGTGAATTTTGATTAATTTTCTAGCTAAAATTTTACTGATAAAATAATGGCCGAGAACAAATAAGTATTTTATTACACTACTATCTTGGCTTACACTGTGTTTTGGAATTATTATATACAAATTTATTGTTAGATTTCCAGAATTATAAATGGTGGTTACAAATGAGCTGACAAAAAATTGTAAGATTAATTGTAATCGCGGAAAATCATCATAAATATATTTGTGTATACATTTGTCGTTTACGTTAACGATTAAGAATTTCCTAGCTTGTTTATAATAGTTTGCAATAGCATACACAAAAGGGGAGACCAAAAAAAGTATTATTGTTACTTGTAAATATTATTATAAACTGTTCTAAATGCCTGCTTTTTGCAAATTCACAGTAAAATTTAAATTATTTCTTGCAATCAAATACTAATAATAAGTAAATTGTCTATGATGTGCAAAGTCTTTTTTCTTTATATAAAATAATAATGTTCCTAGTACAGTTTTCTGTGGTGTAGATGATGAGTGAAGGTGGAGAAATGTTATTTTTATAACAGCAATACTTACTTATTCTTCTTCTTTACAATGAAATGAGTTTTTTACGTACTAGTCTTTGTAGAATATTAAATCAAAATAAAAGCAATATTTATTAGTATAATAGAGTTTAAATAGATTTTTTTGTATTTTTTTTGAAAATTATTATTTTGTAAGGCATATTTGGAATTTTTAATATTATGTACAAATAGATATCATAAAATTTGTTTACTACAACAATATCTGAGGCAATAATTACAGTACTTTAATAAAAAATAAGTCATTACATTCGATTCAGCTATCCAAACGTATCAAAGCATCTTCCGTCAATTTCTCTTCCGATAATTTTTCTTTTATTTTTAGTAAAGTTATTAGAGGATCAGTTGAAAATATATTGTGATGCATAACATATACATTAGTTAATTTCCTATTCATCATTCTACTGTTTTCAGCTCTAGCTTTTCTGAATACTTTGTTGTTGCATTCCTGAGGTTCTTCAGAATAATATCCAATAAGTAAGGTAAAATGTTTGATTATTTCGTAACTAAGTATTAATATTTTATGTACAGAGGAGGGCACATTATACCAAGGGTATATTTCTGTAAAAAGTCTTGCTGTTGCTAGTGCATAATCTTCATACTTCTCACTGTTTTTTTTCTTTTTGCAGGTCAAAATTTGCAGAATATTATATAATTTATATATAAGTCTTTCATTAATGCCTGTAGCTGTTGCTGCTTTTTTATAATTTTTGAAAAATGTTCGAGCAACATTTCCAGTGTTGCTACTACCAAAGCCTTTCTTTACAATATCTCCAGATATTGACAATTGGGTCTTGAAGTTTCGTTGTACAAGTTCTTTTCGTTTCTGCTTCAATATTTTATTTTTATCTGTTTTAGCGGAGGACTTCTTAAAATCCAGATTATACGAAATATGAATTGCGCACTCTAAACATCTTATCCAAGCATGGAGGGAAGATACACCAAATTTATAATATTTAATCTTACAAGGCAGTTCTAATACGTAATCTATCTTGTTTAGAAATTTGTGACCTACTCCGCAAATGTAACAATAAGAAGATGCTTTTTGCCCACTTAGAAAATTACAGGTTTTACCATCAATCATAGTGCACTTCATGCTAAAATTTACTGTAATCACTTCATTATCAATTTTCATAGAGCAGTTCTTAACTTTAGCTAAAAGTGAGTTATATTTATTATAAAGGTTTAAAGTAAGTTTAGGATTCTCTTTTTGAAAAGTAAATTTAATAATTCTTCACCAATCGACAGAAGATGGTGTAAGATTTTCCCAAATAACATCCTGTTTCGTTCATGGTTGTAACGGAACGATGGAGAGAAGAAAAACAGATTGACCTTGGTCTTCCCTTCGAGGGCATTCTATATCATTTATGATTTCAGCCTTACCTGAAGGTGGTGTATTTGACCAACTTTGTCGGGTTGATTGTTGCCCGGAAGCACCATCTATTCCCAATTGACCGTCAAAAGTCACTTTTCCATTCGAAAACTTTTGGATATCACTTTTATCTAAGGTCATAATGATTCGTTTGGTAGTATGTTCCAAGAGTGATATAAAATTTACTTTTACTCCTCGACTAGTAACATTAATATGGTCAGGATATCATTCACTTTTAGCTTGACAAAAATAACTATAAGAAGGGAATACAATGTTGTTAATCCTCTTATTATGAACTCTTAACTTCTCATACTTTGTTTTAGTCAGTTTCAGGTCTGCGAACATTGCTAAATTTTCATTAATTTTATCAAATTTCTTCTCTCTCTCATCTTCATTGCTTACTTCTAAATTTTGATCATTTTCTAATTTTTATCTCTTTTTTAGTGCCTTAGAAAGCTCTTCAAGGCTATAAGTAGATGAAATTTCCACGATTTTTCTTTTCCTACTTGAAACACTACCCTCATCAAACGTCTTCCGTGGGCGACCCCTATTTGTTGGGGATATTTGATAACGTAACGCTGAACGTTTTACGAGACTCTGTTTATCATTCTGACCATCTTTTTCATTTTCAGAAATCTCTACGACAAAATCATTGTCTAAAAATGTTTGATATTTCATCCGAAATTTACTATTTATGCGAGAAACTTGCAGCCAGCATCGATTATACTGTGAAAAGAAACTATCTAGTAGTATTTATTTTATCTCTTTACTTGGGGGTTCAGAAAATTTCTTGGAAGCTTCGATAGTACTAACGATCGATCCTACTTTAGCATCCTTGGATGTTGCATCGCAGTTCCATATAGTTTCATATAAGAAAGCATTTTCAACTCGATATGCCTTGCTTGCATGTAGAAATAATATTCCCTTAAAAGTATGATATGAAAGTGTTTCTCCACGTTTTATATAAAAAATACATCCGATTTATTTCAAATACTTGTAGCTCAATATTTTTTAAAGTAGTTACTCCAATTTCCTAAACCAACAAATAAAAAATGAACAACTTTCTATATCAATAAACTTCGTATTAATAATCAATAGGAAAAAATTTATTCTATTAATGATAAAGTATAACATACTCTGTATTATAACAGTATGTCTGTAAATATTTTTGCTACTTCTAAGCAGCCAAAATTTACTTATTTAACAAACAATAATTGATTTAGCACTGTTTGATAAAAATACGATAATTCCCTCACATAAATAATTGATCGTACCGGAGCACTGATTGGTTCATACAAGTACGAGGCAGGGAAAGTCTAGGCAGGGTTTGAATGGCTTGGAATTAATTTATTTACTTTACATAGTTTTAAATTTCCCGCAGGTATTGTCATGGGATTGAGAACCACTGAGTATATTCTGTGGCATCCCTGCATCTCAGTTTACTGTCGGACTATTAAAAGTTAGCAGTCGGTGATTAACATTTTTAAGCAAGTGCTGTCTTTACCGAAAAATAAGAGTTACAGATTCATATATATAAATGTGGGACCGAATTCAAAAAAAGTCAGCAGCTTAGCGTATCTCTCAGTAGCACTGCTGACCATGTTAAATGTATACCTATATCGTATGCCTACCGCGTATACAGATATACGTTCAACACGGTCAGCAGTGCTGCTGAGCGATACGCTACGCTGCTCACTTTTCGAGAATTCAGCTTCTGTTTTTATTCACTCGAAGCAGTTTACTTAAAAATAGCAGAATCACATTGTTAACATTTATTTTGAGTATATGCACTAACTGTAGGAAATATACGAAAATCTCTCAATGTACAAAAAAGTACAAACATACAATACGCACGAAGAGGACGAAAAATTTATCCTTAAAACACTGTTACCAATAAATAAATTAGTTACTTTTGCAGATTTCCTACTTCTGCATTGACAGAATAAATTTTTATAAGCTCAAAATGCACTTAGATGTACTTACGACGTGTAACAACGGTTCCCTTATGATTATGTGTAGATTTAAAATTTTAGGTTATGATAATAATATGCTTCCACAAGCATTATTAATAACTTTTTAAAATTCATTTTTGCACAGATATGAGACTAGTGGACTAAGAAACATTGTATGTAATCGTTATGCAATTATTATCAATAATAATCTACTATCTTATGTGTTTTAATAGAATCAATGTGATTGATTTGTATACTTTCTTTATAATATACTTTTACTCCATGAACGTAATACTCCATAGGAAAGTGTGCGAAAACTGTAAGAAAGAAATTCTTACGAACCATTCACTTTAAAGTCATACGCTTCGTGCACTTAAGAAAGCTAAACATTTATAAGGTGTTCCCACAATATTGAATAAAGGTACAATGCTTTAGGAATAAGTTTTGAACCAATGTAAAGATGAACAGACATTAAATTCAATGCAATTGTTACCAATCAAAAAAAATGGTATCATTCTTCATCTGGAAACGTTAACACAGCTACCCACATCCTTTTTTTACTAATAAGAAAAATTTAGTAGATACTCATCTAATAGTATGATACTGATAACTTATTTACGCAAGTTTAGTTTGAGGCCAAGGTTGTAAAGCAAACGTGCTTATGTCTAATGAACGTGTAATGATATATACCTTAGGTTTGACAGTAGCACAAGAGGGGGGCAATGATACTATTTCTAAAAATTTTACGGTGATGTAGAAAAATATTTAAAGTCCTATATATTTTAGTTTATTCTTAATGCTGTAGTTCCATTCAGATAAAAAAGTAAAAGAACAGAATTGTCGATGGTTTAGATTTTTACTGCTTATTGTTTATTTTCAAGCAAATGAAAGTGTCATTGTTAGATAGTAATATTACTAGGTATTTAGCGATTCGATTGATTTTAGCTTTATCTGATTTCCATTGCTTGTTTTGTACTTTTCTGTTTGTATCATTGTATCATTCGTACATTTGTAACTTTCTTATTTTCAAAGCACAGTTCTTTGATTAAAGAATTATGTCAAAAGTATAAAATACGTTGAGCAGAAAAAAATACTGTTAGAGTTTACTGTGTTGAAGAAATATATGTAAACTATCTCAAACGGACAGAAAAATTGTGTTATGTTTAAGTATATTTCATTCAAAACATATTTTAGCTGTGTTCCCGGGTGATACCGTGTCTCTAAAGTCCACGCGTGGTCGTCGATTCCTTGTGGATTCTATGTAGGTTCCACATGGAATAAGCAATAAGTTTTTAATTTGATTATTGTTATTATTATTTACTTATTACCAGCACCAGCTTAATGTTATATTTATAAATAGAAATATATTTGAAAATAATATGCTAGCGTCACTGTTATTAAAAAAGATGTTATAAAGCATATTAAATTTTATGTCAGGTCAAGTGTAGGTCAACAAATTTAGAAACAAGATAGCAGGAAGTTTAGTGAGGATATTTTTCTGGCAGCTATATATTAAAATGACAGTGGTAATAAATAAATAATTTAATTATTTATTCTAAAAAATGAATAAGCACAATTGCTTGGTACGTGTAAGTATAAGAGTACAGGTGTGAATTTAACTAAATTTGTTTGAGGTGCTACTGTCTACGCTTTACTCTCACACCAGAAAACGCCTAACAATAAACAAATAAATTTATTGATATGTTTAATGGATAGTTAGTAATATATTCTTGAGAAATTTTATTGGAGTAAAATAATTTATAAATAGAACTCTGAAAAAAATTTGTTCTTCATAAGTTTTTTTCTACTTTTTGTTAAGTATACTTACTTCGCTTTGATACACAGAATGTAAACTATGCAACAAATTTCAGTATAGCATTTCTCTTGGGGATTTCATGTAAAATCAACGTAGATTCCACGTGAATTCCATGTGTAGGTTCTTGCAGCCACCACTTAATATCTGCTAATTCAAATATTGAAGAATAAACAAAAGTTTTGCAATCAGCAATCTAAGGAGCACTTAAATCCATAATTTCATCAACAATTAAGATTTTTTTTTTGTCGGCCATTTTAGATCCGCGTTCATTGATTTTCAAAACAAACATCAGATTCATGATAAGCGACCCGAAAAACCTCTAAATGCAAATTTTTGTAAAAAAAAATTTTTCTGAAAATTGTAACTAAATTGCGATATTTTTTGAGGTTATGATATAGTTTTTGATCAAAAACTGCAGTCATACGTTCAAGCTTGGCCTTTTCTTAGTATTAAAAAGAAATTGGTGATTATTCCTTGAAAATTGTAGTGTAGGCAGATTTTTGAGCGAATTTAGTGCTTTTTTCTCATATTTTTTCAAAAAATTTCAGAATAAATGGTTTTTGTCGGCCATCTCGGATCCGCATTCTTTTATTCTCTAAACATACATCAGATTCGTAATGAGCAAATCTAAAAACCTCTAAATACAAATTTTTGTAAAAATAAATTTTTCCTAAAATTTTAACTGAATTGCGATATTTTTTGAGGTTATGATATTGTTTTTAATCAAAAAGCTGCAGTAATACGTTAAAGCTTAGCCTTTTTCTTATTATAAAAAAGAGTCAGTTATGATTCCTTGAAAATTGTAGTGCCAGCAGATTTTTGAGCGAAATAAGTGTTTTTATTTATTATTTTTTCAAAAAATTTCAAAATAAATGTTTTTGTCGGCCATTTGGGATCCGCTATCTATAATTTACAAAACAAACATCAGATTTGTAATAAGCAACTTTAACAACTTCTAAATACAAATTTTTGTAAAAAAAAATTTTTCCCTTAATTTTAACTAAATTGCGATATTTTTTAAGGTTATAATATTGTTTTAGATAAAAAAATAGCAGATATACTTTAAAGCCTGGCCTTTTCTTAAAATTAAAAGGAAAATTGGTGATGATTTCTTGAAAATTGTAGTGTAGGCCGATTTTGGAGCGAGATAAGAGCTTTTATTTTTACATTTTTTTTAAAAATTTTGGAATCAATGTTTTTTGTCGGCCATTTCAGATCCTCCATCTTTTATTTTTGGAACAAACATCAGATTCGTAATAAGCAGCCCCAACAACCTCTGAATACAAATTTTTATAAAAAAATTTTTTTTTTTATTTTTCAGCCAGATTTTGATATTTTTTGAGGTTATAATATTGTTCATGATCAAAACGTTGCAGCGATACGTTGAAGCTTGGCCTTTGATTAGTATAAAAAAACAAATGGTGACGTCTTCTTATAAATTGTCGTGTAGGCAGATTTATGAGCCAAATAAGTGCTTTTTTTCCCACTGTGCCCCGCCCCGACCAACCGAAGCTCCACCTCACCGCACCATCGAAGCTACCCAAACCACCCACTCAGATAGTTGCCCGGAGCCGGTTGACTGGACCTGGCTAGTTATCAAGCCTCCCGTCCCCGGTTGACTGGACCTGGCTAGTTATCAAGCCTCCCGTCCAGCAGTCACCAGGAGCCGAAGACAGCTTGGGTCATCTCGGCACAAAACCTCATTAGTTGTAGTTGTACAAAGAGTAGTAGTATTATCACTAGGGATGTTAGTAGTATTAGTAGCATTTGTAGTAGTAATGGCATAAGAAAAAGTACTAGTAGCAGTACAGTAGTAGTTGTATACAAAGTCGTTATTGACATAGTATTTCTAGTAGTATTAGTAGTAATTCTATCAAGAGTAGTTGTAGCTGTCGTGGTAGTAGGAATGGTAATGGTAGGAGTAGTATCAGTAGTAGAGTCAGTAGATATAGCATTACTAGTACCATACGTAAGTATTAGTAGTAGTAGTAGTAGTAGTGGTAGTAGTAGTAGTAGTAGTAGTAGTTTTTTTTCTCTTGTGATGGGAGTGGAAATGCATTAATGCACACCACTGGGAACAGTAGTATTAGATTCACTGGATTTTTTTAAATCAAACTACTACCAATTAGAACCCCCCCCCCCCCCCCCCCCCCCCCCCCCCCCCCCCCCCCCCCCGCCCCCCCCCCCGCCCCGCCCCCCCC
>JAPYYV010013244.1:0-13350 GCA_030522625.1 Copidosoma aretas
GCCGACCCTGCCGATCGAGGCGTTCTTCCAGGATCTGGCGCGGAAGAACTGAACTGTCGGCGACGACGCGCGATTCGTTCCGTCGTTCGGGCTGCTTTGGTGTTGTGTTGTTGCTCGATCGTGCCGGAGAGCGATGGCGCGGAGCGGGACGAGCAGCGGAGGATCGACTGTGGGGGTGAGACGTCGGCTTGGTTTTTTTTTTCCAAGTCAGGCGTCGATACTGGGCGAGATACTCGATGGTTGATAGCGCGCGAGAGGAAATTCGCGTGGCGCTCGGTTTTCGATTCGGTTATTTATTTGTCCGTTTATGCATGCGTAATGAAGAACAATCCGCGTTATCTGTTTTTTCGGACGCGTCGAGTGCATCGTCGACTTTTTTGTACGTACATTCATGGACCGGGCTGAGCTTTACTCGAGAGTGATCGATCAATATTTAATTCGAACTCGTTGTGGAATCAATGCGGTCAAGAGGGGTTTGTATTTCATGCATTATTACATTGCGCGCTTGAAAAGCGTCAGGTGAGAGTCAGGCGATTTTCAAGTGATTACAATCTGATTATCATGAGAAGTTTACCAAGAAGAATTCACGCATGATATTAAGCTTATTCTTACTGGCAAGGGATACCACTGATCATCACGTGGTTGTTTCCTTGCACTTGCGAAGCCGGCAATAATAATGAGCGAGAAGTTGAGGATTACTTTTTTAGGTGCAAAGAAATAGTACGTAAATTAATTCGGTTCAATTTGACCAATTTTGTATAATCATCTACTGTTTGCGAAAGGTAAATAACAGAATTTAAAGTATGATTTTCAGTTCGATTAATACTTGCACCGATTAGGTCGTAACACGTGGACAATCTATTAGGCCCAGCAGGTAGTGAATAAAAAAATATTGGACAAATATTTTCTATTTTTTTACGTATTAGACAAATATCGTTGCGTTGATTTTCTGTCAAATCATTACTTGGCAGTCTTTTTAATACTCAAATCCAATTGTGTGGTGTTAGAAATATAGAAACTATTCATTGGGCCAGTTTTATTGCATGTCAACGATCCTGACATGAATATTATTACAATTTATAATGATGATGATACACTTTTTCCAAACTACATCAATAATCACATGTTATCTCCTAATTTATAAAGATTAATGTTTTCAAGTTGGTTTCAATCGATTTGTACGTTAATCATTCGAAATATAGCTAATATATTATAAAGATTAATCATTATTTTGTTTAACATGAAATTTAGCTGTCCCCGATAAAATTGTAAAATTGTACCAGTAAATTTTAGAAAAATGTTGAATGTATACAATGTAAGAAATAAAACATGTAAATATTTGTGCTAGTAAAATTCAGTTTACTTTCGTTGTATAATTTTTCAAAATATTGTCTCTAGCCTGCGATTGCGTATCTTGTGACATCGTTTAAGACACTACTACTGAATGAAGCTATGACGCTGATATAATTACAAAGTGTGCTAGCGTATTAACGTACCTTATTTACACCTGATGCAATATTAATTATTGTAAGATTATTTTGTAAGTACATTTATTACACAGTGAAGATGTAAATCAATCAAAAATCGTTAACAAAATTGAAAAAAATTAAATGTATGACATAACATTTATGATTAGGTAAAACATAAAATAATGTGAGACTTCTTCAAGATGATTTATAAAAAAATATTAATTATGGTTTGATATGTTTTCAGTCTTAACTCGTAAGATAACTTTAAGTTTTGACATTTAATAATAAGAATAAAGAAACAAATTTTATCATTTTCAAATAATTTATAAAACACGTTCTTTACCCATTTTCCGTATATTGTGAAATGATACGGATAAATGATTCATGTATATTTTTTACTGTAGGTTTATAATATTTATGTAATAAACATTACCAAATACATATTTAACTGTTTACTTATTCCATTTACATCCACATCTCTATTCAATAGTTTTTTTTTTTTTTTTTTTTTTTTTTTTTTTTTTTTTTTTTTTTTTTTTTTTAATACAATTTCTTTTTTTTATTTTTATTACAAATTTAATACCCATGTATGGTACAAAATTGGTTTACAATATACATGAGCAGGGAGTTACAACTTTGAGCGCATTCTGTTAATTAATAGTAACTACCCGCGTCCAAATTATTAACACAACATCCAGTAGCAATCATTTTCCCGTCATTTTTTATAAACACAAACAATTTAATAAGTGATGTTGTATAAGTTACATGAAACGTTTTTTTATTGTTTACTGATGTGCTTTGATGGTAGAAAAAAAGACTTGTAATCCACCTGCAATGGGTTCAAATCTTTTTCGCTACATCAGCATTCGTGTTAGCTATAAGTACGTATAATGTGCATATCAAAATGAATTAATTACTTTCAAGATATGGTATTATCCAATAAATAATCATAAAAGTACTACGAAATATTTTAGAAATATTTTTTTGTAGATGTCAATAATTTAATGTGCGTAAGATTTTTTATACAGCTTAAAAACGCTGATTGTTTTGTGATTGAACCAGTGATTTTGATTGAAAAAATATAGTAAGACAATAGATTAAAGGAAATGTTAAATCATGTTTTTTTTTTAAATTATTGCGTGATCATTAAATACTTAACAGTTTGTACAAACTCGATGAATACGTTGAAACTAAAAAAATCAATGATTGTTATTAAAAGGTATTTTTTGTAGTTGCACCTTATTTTTTAGACGATTAAACTTTTTTGTTTACAGTCATGCAATATAGCCAACACACAATTGAAGGAGCATTCTGATTAATTGAATTTAACTTTATGATACTACTTTCGGGCAAATTAGCTATAACTGTGTATCTATATACATACATAGACTATTTAATTTCTACGTACCACTGTCATATATCGCTGAATCAGTATCACTCAAAAGTTAAGCCCAAATTTTGTTCATAGAATGTCAATTGTATCTGCTGATTTTAGACTTGAGTTAGACTTGAGATAATAATGAAAAGAAAAGAAATACTTTACCAAAAAATAATATCGATTTAGCTACTGTGATATGTGTAGAAACTGACTATAGTTTAGTACGCGGGAAAAAGATTGTAATATGTGGTTCAGGCTGTAAAGATAAGCGATAATTTAAAAACTAGAATGTTTGGCATGATAGCAAGCAGTGGAGAACATACATGTGTTCTGTGAACATAGTATGTGTGAATGTAGATGCTTTCTTAACTTTTGTATGAAAAAAAGGTAGCATCCAAGTTTTGACACTAAGCAGTGTATTCTAAAATGAATTTTTGAATTAAATTAAGTATACTATCAGAATTTTCCCGTTGAAGACGGTGCTATCTGAATTTTTAGTAAAACATTACCTTACACCGATTATTTGATTTCAAAAATCTTATAATTTTAGAAGAAAAAATATAATTAAAATGGGACTCTGTTTTTGCATTAATTGGGACACAATGCATTTTTACTTCAAAACATGATATCACTTTCGTAAACGCGAGAATTTAGATAGCACCTTCTTATCTAAATGCTCGGTCTAAACTTCGTCTCGCGCTCTCTTAAATGCGTTTGGAAAAAAGCTGTTCATTGGAAAATCTTATTTAGCTACGTACACATGCTTGTGTTAAGGGATCACAAAAATACGCGTTTGAATATGAAAATACAAAATCAAATAAAGTATTTTAAAATACTGCATTCACAAACACAGCATTTCCAAGTACACTGTTTTATTATTGCGTATTTCTACATACTGCATTACAGTCTTTAAATACCTTTATTTGTGAATGCGTATCTTAAAATACAGTACTTGACAGTATTTTAGATTCCGTATACATACATACATACACATGAAATACAATTTTTTTAAAAATATGTTTTAACACAAGCATGAAATATAAACTCCTGATAGGTTTTTCCTACAATATAGACTCGTCTATTATTTATTTGATGCTTTGCTACTAAATACTAAATAAAAAATGATGTATTTGATGTGTATTCAACTGCTGTATTTAAATACAGTTTATATAAATACACATTTTTAAATAGTGTTTAAATACTTTGTCAAACCTCAAAACTATTCAAAATTGGGTATTTCAGTATTCAAATACCAAACACATGCCCATCCCTGTTTATGTTGTACTACAAGTACAAAAACTATTTTTTTTATTAGATAAAATATGAAATTTTAAGTAATGTTTTATTCGCTACAATTGCCTTTCCTATTTTAACACAAGATACGTTGTGACTCTAAGTAAAACATAAGACGTCGACATCTATCTCAACCAATTGGAGAAATTCAGTTTAAAATGTTCCTTGGGCAACACTGAAGTCAGATGAAAATATTTTAGTTAATACTTCCAACAGTTACAAAAAGCGACTGTAGCCTTACATAGAATACAATTTCCGAAAGCATCTTACGTATTTCCAGTGGTAAGAAATGTTGGTAATGATTTATTGATGGGTATTTAACGGCTGCACTCACCACTCGCTTGACAAAAGTTATATCCTCTTTCTGATAAAAATTACTAAATTTTCAGTAATCTATTGGTTGGATGCGCTATCGAAACTTATCTTTTCTTCATAATTTTTAGTCGCGCACTCAATCACCTATTTAACGCATGAATGTTCCTAAAATCAGAACAGCCTCGTCCATTTCCGCAGAAAAAAATGTTTATCTTTTGTATCAACTGCATTTATGTATGTAATATTTATTTTGTGCTAATAAAATTAGAGTAAACTGTTAAAAAAATATATATATGTATGGATAATCGGTATTGGTCGGAAAAAAACCGCAGTAAATTTAAATTAATGAAGAAATCAGGAAGTTGGAAGTTTGGGATAAGTATCCTTCCTTTTTTTAGTTTTTTTTTTTTTTTTTTTTTTACTTTTATATCCACAATTAAATTATTAAAAACATAACAAGCAAAAATTATCGTCCAAGGAAAAGTTATGATTTAAAATTTTCGTATTTTTGTTTCACGTGAAAAGTAAAATACCAGCTAACATGTACCTTTTATTTTTATTTGCATACATAGTACTTTGATAAATAAGTTTTAATTCACTTACTGAATGAGAAAAATGAAATTTAATTTGCTAAAATTCAAAGCGTTATTAATAATATACAATGGTATACATTGATCTGGTCAGGGATATGAAATATTTGATTATTCATTTCATTAATTACACTATGATCATGTTTGTTGCTTAACCACGCTTCCATTGATATTTCCCTCTGTTTACCAAGTTCCAAAATCAAAACTATTTTGAAGAAAATAATAAAAGATACTAGAGATTTGACAATGAAACTCAATGTCGATTCAACAATGAAAGTATTGTTTGCGTTTACGTACTGATGTATGTACTTACTAGGTCATCGGAGCGATTGTAACAGATGATTATATAATAAGCTAGACTACGCGATGCTATGTTGCAAGCCACAACTAAATTTGAGCTGTATTTTTTTGTGTAAAATAAAGTAACTCCCGTCGATATTATCATAAATAAATATTTGCAATAAAATCGAATCGACAATCGCAGTGAATTTGAATGAAGAACTGCACTCAATTGTTGATCAAAACACAAATGTTTAAAGTTTAAATTCTTAATTTGTCCGAGACTTGATCGAATTAATTAGAACTCTTTGGTTCTGGTATGTGCGTACAAATTGAATAAAATTGACTTTTGCAAATAAAAAAAAATACCATGAATAACTTCAATAACCACGACCACAGAAAAATTGAGCGACTGGACATTAAATTCAAACTCACCGCGCAGCTGCGACCGTCATATATATAGCATGAAAGGCGAAAGTTTTGGCGGTAACCTTTTCCCGCGAGCTCATTGGCCCCGAGAAGCCCGGACCTGGCGCAACAGCTAAAACCGCCCGCCAATTGGCCAGAGCTCCTCGCACCGCATTAACGGATTCATTTCGAAAAACGCACGCGCTCCCCCACTCCTCGCAGAAGCTGACGAAAACAAGAATAGAAAAAAAACACGACGTCGTGTGCATCCGCGTCCGTCTTATTTCTACGCACTGGATTTAAATATAAATATAGATAGGGAATAATATACTTACACTATAATGAGGTGTATCGTGCGTGCACATGTGTGCGCCAGCTCTATGGGCACGAGGAAAACAATATCCGCGACCTGATACAGTCTTCTCCGTATTCGTGCACGTTGTGCGCTCAACGCCGCCGAGATCTAGTTTGTACTCACCGGGAGCACAAAAACAAGACTCGAGTGTGTTCATGAACGCATGCAGGGGCAGGACGCAAGACTATGCCAGTATTGCCACATTGCCAGTTGGTGCAAGTTGAAAGATGAACGACTTCGCGGCCGCGTACTCTCGAGTCGAGAAAATCGTCAAGGCATGTCAGTCCATACGAGAGAGCTTGGTGTGCAGGGTGTGGTGAGTACCTTGTTATTATTTTGTAGATTTTCGTGTACAGAATTTATACTCGCTCTTGATTAGTATGATAAGTAGTACTTGGTCGCTCGTTATTTCAAGCCTTCAACTCGACCGATATCATCGTCTGCAATGGCGAAATTCAGAAAGCGATTGAAAAGTCTTATAAGTTAAGATCTTTCGCCTTTCGCAATTATTGGACGAATTAACGTGCTCATGGTTTTAATTTGTTAATAGTTATGTTATTGTCATGTGTACTTACATACAGTACATATGTCGGTACTTCTGGGTGAAGAATTTTTAACCCGTCTGCTAAACACAGCCTTTCAGTTGAACACGCGCGTTTACGCAACAGATAATTATACCTGCCATAGTTCAATCTTTGTTTACACACGTGTGACAGTCACATTTAGGAACATAATAGTTTTTTTTACTAAGTGTACTTGATGTCCATACAAGAGCACAATAGTGTTTTGTGAACTTTCATATTGATTAAAATCTTTTGAAAACAATTTCACGAAATCACATTTTTACTGAAAAACAAAAAATATCCATTTTTCAGTCTAGAACTGTTTGATGAGCCTGTTACAATACGGTGTGGGCATAAATTCTGCAAGAGTTGTATTTTACGCGTTGCCAGTGCTGAAAATGCAGCCTGCCCCTTTTGTAATCTGAAGATTCACAAGAGATCTATTCCCAGAGATGAAAATGAAGTGCTTCGGTCATGCGTCGAAGAATACAAAGCTTTGGTAGATGCTATTCTTGGAGACTCCGGTATTGATGGTGAGTAGACAGTTTTTTTTACGAAACTTGTTGAAAATCGAGTTGTTAAAAATCATTTGACTCAAAATATGCTCGAGTAATTTGATTGTTTTAAATTTCAGTTACTCAACCAATTGAAAAAGTCATACATACTAAGGAAAGTGTTGAAGTCAATGAAAATTTGGATACTTCAAGATTTGAAGTAGCTTCTTTCAGTGGCTTATCATTTGCAAATCAGTCAATTAAGTCAAAAGTGCTTCCAAGTAATGCAACGAAAAATAAAAGGCTAAATTTGCGCAAACCAAAGCAAACAAGCAGTAATCCACTAAAAACACCTAGTACCAGGAACAATACTATACACAGATATTTATCAAACAATGTGAACAACGAGACTGATCAAATTTTAAAACCTGACGAAAAAGTCTCAATTTGGTTGAAAAATTTAACACCCGTAGAAGGTGATTGTCCAACTGAAGACTCTGTTTGCGATGATTCTTCTACAAGCTCGAAGAAAAATGAAGTGTCATTGGGTGAAAAATTAAAAGAGAATAAGCAAACTATATTTCCAAAGACTTATCCTGGGGCAAGAAAAAATAGATCTGATTTTCTTCAACCTGAGGCTAAAGTTCCTTCTCAAACTACAGTGGTAGGAGCGGATAAAACTGAAGAGTTAGACTTCAAAGAGACGCGTACAAGATTACAGGAGTCGGAAGTAATGGCTAAAAAAAAGAAACTAATTCAGTCTGTGTCGGAAAGTCTCCTAAAAACTCCCAGCTCTGTCCCAGCAACATCTCACTCGGATGCTGGTGATTGGAGAAGAGTGAAGAAAGTTGGCAAGGAAATGCAAGTAAAAACATTCAAATCCTTGCACGTTAGTGTTGAGAAAAACTCACCATCTGCTGTTACGGATGACAGCGAGCTTGTTGGCACTAACGATGGCAAAAATAATTCGAAAGATTCTGATGCTAAAAATACATCTTACGATCCAACGACAACAGAAGGAAAACAATCAGTACCCTCAGTACAAGAGGAAAATACTTCTGACTCTGGTATAGGTAAAAGCAAAGTTGAAGACACAAGCAAAAGTAAATCGAAAAATGATTCAAATTCGCTCAAAAATAAAAATATATCCCGCGTCACGAATCAAAAAAGCATGTTGAGTTCACATGATTCAAGGACCAACGATGATCAAGAAAATGATGATTTCGATGCGGAACCGTCAAACAAAACTGTCAACAGTTTAGGTACACCAAAAAAACGAAAGATATCTCTGAGGCTCAGGACCCCTGTCAAAACAAAAATATCTCCAAAAAAATCGGTGGAAAAAGCCTCTCAATCACCAACGATTCCTGCTACTCCAGAAAGACCGAAAAGTAGAATGTCTCTTCGATTGCCCACGAAAAATAGCACAATCAAGCCAACCGCTAAGTTACCTGCACAAAATCCCGTAAAATCACCCGTAAAACCTTCTTTAGAGTCTCGCACTGAAAGTCCGGAGAAACCGTCTACACCTCCCAAAAAGAATAACAATGACGTTGGTAGATCGTCGAGCTCGTCAAGAAGACTATCTGTTGAGTTTAAAAAACTGGGAAGTATGTGTAAAAAACGAAAAACGGTGCCTTTCCTCTATCTTGGAAAAACGAAACCTAAAGAAAAAGTAACACTCTCTGTCTGGGGTCAGTGTCCACCTGGAATTAAGATCAAAAGTGTTGTAAACGTGAGTCGCCCCGTTATTAAGAACTACTCAAAGAAACGGGAGTCAAATACATCCCATCACGAGGACGTAAAAATTATTTCGCCAGAGAAGGATTCGCAGTTGAAGTTTTTGAACCTTGATTCACCCAGTATTCCATCAAAAGTTGATAAAACCGTCAAGCGGAACTTAACAGTGGTTACTGGACAAGATGAGAGCAGCAAGGCAATGGAGATTGACGAGTCCCCAAAGAAAGACAGGACTACCAGACGCCAGTTAGATATGGGCAAAGAACCAGCCAAGAGCAGTGTCGTTCGAGAATCGGAAGAAGGAAACAAAAGCTTTGCGTCCAGGTCATCTGCCGGCACTCGCAACAAAACCATCGCAGAACGGGTGAACAGCGAAGCAGACGACGACGACGACATACCTGCGAGGGTTAAATCGAGGAAGAAAAATCGCATTGAATCGCTGGACGACAGTGAGAACGAATCGTCAAATTCTTCATGGAGAATAAGGTTGAATCCACTCAAAAAGAAACAATTGAAGTTGCAGCAGAAGGACACGGTTAACAAAAGCTTGTGCGAAAGCGAACAAGGCCACGGGCCGAACACTTCATCTTGCGATAGAGATACGCGTGCCGCCAAAAATCCCGAAGCAGTCACCGAAAACCTAGAAGACGTAGTGGTCATCCCGGACATGGATATTGTTGACGAAATCGAAAAGGACAAGTCTGCATCTGCATGTTCGAGGAACTCGTCCATGAAGAGGTCGTCCATGAGGAAGAAACGAACGCACACGGAATCGTCCAACGAAGATGATGACGACGTGTCGTCTATCATAGTCAAGTGGTGCCACTCGGGTGAGACGCCGGTCGTTAAGAAACCGAAAATCACCACAACCTTGGCTCAAGTGCATTCGACCATCAACGAAGAAAACGATTCCGAGGACTTGGAAATTGACGTGGTGAATAACGATTCGGAAGGTTTCGCAAAGCAGCCTGAACGAGCCGTCCAAGCTAATAACGTGGAGACTGTCGAAACGCAGGAGTCCATAAAGCAACTTGAACGGGATCCACCCATCGACGACATACTCAAAAAGTTCAAGGCTCTGAAACAGGAAGGGAATGCCAACAAACTGTGCACCCTGCCAAGTTCCTTGAACTCGGTGGACATGTTCGACACGAACGATCAGAGTATCATTCAGCCCAGTGCCCAAGGTATCCAAGAGCAGCCTGAAGGTGGTTCGAACCATTCGAATCGTAGCGATAAGGAAAACTTGCTTGATAGCCCGGCTCCAAACGTCACGGTGGTCAGCAAGGATCAATTCAAGAAAGGAAACAAGACTGTTACGAAGGACTTGGAAAACTTTATTAAAGACGACGATGGCAACAACATCTCGAGGATCGACAGTATTCAAAACCATGTGCAAGGTAGTTTCATGAATGTTATGCAGGATAAAGTAAACAGTGCGAGGTTAGAGAGAGATGAAAGTGAAATTGACATGGCAGTTGGTCAGGCTATTAAGACTGAAGATAAATTTATAACACCACCAAGGATGGTAATTTGTTTTTTAATATTTTTATCAATAATTCTGATGATGATCATGATGATGATGATGATGATGACGATGCAATCTTAATTAATCCTTATTATTATATTCATCTTTTTCAACGCATTTGGCACAAAAGAAGCAACTTTCTCAACGAGACAGCGAAAATGACACGGATAACATCAATGCTACTCCCGTTGTAAGAAAAAGGTAAAAATAGTATGATCAATTTTCTCATAATTCATCGTTTCATTCACATTCTAAAATTTGCAGGCTATTTAATCACCCTAGACTGAAGCCAATATCAGAATCAGGTCTCTCCTCGCCTGAAAGCAATCCAAATGTCATACCCGCTTTTACGCCGGTGGGAAATACAAGATCGTATCCTCTGAACCACAGTACACCTGTGAACAGGAGTCCTATGAATGGGGTTCCTTCTCGTTCGAAAAACTTAGTTGTAGCTTTCAGTGGCTTGTCGAGTGAGCACAGTAAACATGTCCATGATTTCTTAAGGAAATTTAAAGGGAAATTCAAGCCTAATTTCTCAATGGATGTAACGCATGTAATAGTGAACACGGATCCTGTAACTAAATGCGGTCAGAAGACTAGCAAATATATTCAAGGCATCGCGTTTAGAAAGTACGTTGTCAATATGCAGTGGATTTTCGACTGCATGAAGAAAAATACATTGTTGGATGAAAATGATGAAATGTATGAGGTCTTGGATCCGGATACTCATGAGAATGGATCGAAGAGATCTCGCGATCAGCCGGCAAATTTGTTTGATGGCTTTGCCTTTCACTGCATGGAGCCGTTCACCTCTTTGCCTGTGGATGACTTTAAGGTTAGTCAACTGAAAGTCGTTTTTAATATTAATTAATTACGTTAATTAATTAAAACGTTATTTGATTCTAGAACATATTGCTATCTAATGGTGCTCTTGTCACGGATTCGCCGAATGATCTTTTGCCGCTAGATGGGAAATGTAGAGTTATAATACTTGAATCTGAAGATTTACATGAATCTCGTAAGTATAAAATGAAAGCGTTTTATCATATTTAATAATGTGTGGAATTTGAAGACTCTGTAACCAGCGACAATTTTTCAGAAATATCCCTGCTGAAGGAAAATTCAGCAGCTATTCTGGCTTCATTTGAGTGGGTGATTGATAGCATAAGTCAGTATTTCCTCTTGTCCATTGTTCCATACTTGTACGAAACATCTGTCGAAGAAGCAATACAGTTAGGAATTCCAAAGGATTTACTTGTTGTTGAAGACGGCGCGGAGGAAGATGCTGAGTAAACAGCTGTCAATCGACTTGGCATTGTAAATTATTTAGAGTTCAGAGTTACTTCATTTAATTTATTGTTTTATAAGGAATTTTCTTATTTTTTTTTTAATTCATACATGTTTACGTTTAACAGTATATTGCACATTTAAGAAAGGAAGTTACAGAACAAAGCGATTTTTCGTTTACTCCCTCGGTGTGAGTAATATTTTATGTCACCATCCCGATAAAAATTAATATTTTAGAGTATTTATCATAGGCCTAAATCTTCCACTTTCGGCTAAAGTGTGTTGAGAAAAACTGTAACAACTCGGAAATAAGTATTGATAGATTATTTTAGCCTACGTGAAGCAAATCAAATATATATTGTGATACGGCTCTTACTCAAGAGAAGAGCACCTGTTTGTTTCATTAATTTTATTGAAGTCATCAATTGAGAGTTTAAAGTTGAAACATATAAATAACTATGTGAATATTTTCTAAAAAATAACTATAGTTATACTATTACGTTGTATTTCTGCCAAATGCCTTACATGTTGTAAATAAAAAATTGAATGTATACGTAAGCCTACATTATGATAAAGTTTACATGTCCCAAAAATTATCACATTGTTCTATTTCATCGAAATCCTGCCGCGATTCTCGTGCTCAACTTTACGTTTATAAGTACACTTGGTTCACAAAGTTGAGGCTTGTGAAAATGTGGTCTCGTTTACCTCTTTTTTTTGCGTTTATCCCATTCCATGGATCAAAAGCCGATTCTCACAAAAAAAAACGACAGTTAAAGCAAATAATTCAGCACGGACATCATCGAAGACGGGAAGAGTACAATAGCGGGCGCCGGAAACCGCGGTATCGACGTTTCGAGAGCACAAAAGCGAACCCCGGGCTTCCCAGGGCGGCCTTTGAAACTTTACCATAGCGGGACTAAACTCGTCGTCGCGGGGGTGGTGGTGATCGCTCGAAGATAAAGAAACTCTGGCGAGCCATTGGCATAAGGCGGGATCAATATCATGTACTTATAGTGTACATTTGTTTTATTTCAGTTGTTGCAAATCGATAAACAAATTAAATATCTATAATCAGAAAGAAGTTACTCGAGTGGATTTTATTTTCAACTCACAAAAAAATATGTGTCTTCTGATACTCGCAAGTACAACGAAGCTCGATTGAAACATGTCAACGCGTATGTGTGCATACAAATGTACATATATATATATATATATATATATATATATACCCCACCACTAATTAGCGCAAGCTCAACTAAAGCCCTAGCGGAACCAAACCCGCAAGTGGAGTATATATTTACGCCACGATCCCTCTAATTAAACAGCCCACGGGTATTTCCGAAACCCCGCAAAGATATTGTATAACATGATGCACCTGATGTGCGTGTGTAGGTACTATATATGGGTATACCCAAAGTGCGAATAAAGCACACGCGCGAGCAATCGCGGAGCTTGCAGTCGCCGCACGCGCTTGGACCCTCAAAAGCTATATAGTTTACTTTCTCTTTGCGCGGCTCTGACAGATCGATCCTTGTACCACTCGCAATTAGCTGCGACTTAGGGGCTATGCACAAACCATGTAGCCTCACTTTGACATTTTTTCAACCCCTCCGTCCCCCCATCTGGCTCACCGTAGCTTTTCCTCTGA
>JAPYYV010013250.1:0-14363 GCA_030522625.1 Copidosoma aretas
TAATTTTAAAATTACACACACACATACGTCTAATTAAAAGAATAGTATTAATGTTTGTTCATTAATTTGACTGTAAGACTAATATAAATATTTGTCGTACTTTTTCTCGTATGTTTAACTAGTATTAAATTTAAACAGTTTAATAGCGAAAGAGACAATAGGGCCTGACTTTGCAGCTGCTCGAACGACACAGAGCTTATGTTATTTTTATTTTAAAACTATTTGAAATTCGTAGCAACGAAAAACAAATAACACCAATGCAGACTTGTTGAGACAAAATAACACTCTTGTCTGGGTCTCTACAACGAACACTGTAATCCTTTCTTATCGAGCTTACGCCGGTATATAACTACCTTGTGCTTCGGTTCTGGAGCCTTGCGATTCCCTGTCTGTACGTTACTAAAATATGCCATACCAGGACACGTTCGTTGAGCGTCGAACCTGTTATTCATGAATTTCTTAACTTCACCACTTTCAACGAATTACTGTTTGTCACTACCCCTCGCACTACCCACGAGATACGCGTACACTTCAGTTCTGATCGTTTGTAAACACTATAATAACTTACGTTCGTTTGCAGTCATTGTAACCATCTTGTAGATCATCACCTCTTCAAAAAACATAATATTATTTTCAAGCCCAATCAGTGGTTGGTGATATTTGTAAGTGTAGCAAGAGTATGTATACAGGATTACATCTAAAGTATACGTACGAATAAACAAACCCTCTGACGACTTGACCCCTGACACGACATCCAACACGCTCACTAACACATACCACAACACCCTCACAGCACGTTTAGCGTACATGGATAATTGTATTAGGTAATTAGAAAATGAAGGTACAAACCTGACGTCGTCGGAAAAATCTCTAGGATTGACAACAGCACAGTTTGTGAGGCTGAGCTCATCCGTGGGGCACCTGTCCACCCTCATCAGCTGGTAAGACAAAAAACATTTACTTCCTATTGATCACTATACTAAAACGTATAAACTAATTTTCTTTCCGAGCAAGCTTTATGTGACTATGGTGCTCTAGTTCTAATTATTCAAGATGTATCATTAATACAAAATAAGCATTTAAACTCAGAGCAGTCCAAACTTTTGATTATAGTCGTATTTTGGTAGTTCAGGAAAAAAATCATTTTCTCAAATTTTTTTTTCATTTTTATTCACTTTTCTTCTTTTAATCGAATTAAATTCAAGACACATTAGCATCAAAATTTTTTTTGAATGCCTGCAAATCGATATAATTTACTTCTGGCGTTATATTTTCATGTTTTAATCATCGAATCTTTTTATTTAATGCCGGTATCAAGAATATTGTGTAGTGACGAATAATTCATGGCAGACATCACCGTGTCGTATTAAATTTAGGATGATGTTATTGGCTGGAATAGAATTGTATCGTAGACTCAATACAAATGTATCGTGGGGTTGCACCCCAGTAATTTTGTGATGAAACATCAAAATGTACAATCAATAAATATATTTATGAACTTTGGTGTGAGTTAATTTCAATTATATACAGATACTAAGCAATATTCAAAACTTGATTAATTTTAGCATTGCATTATGTAGCGAAGCAAAACTTGTAACTCGACAATACTTTAAATCCCCTCACGAGTTGTACACAATTGTTGCAAACGAATTTTAGAATCGTGAAAAAATAAACAACTCGTAAAACTTCAGAATCATACGTACGTTTGGATTATTCGAGAAATCTAAGCGACAATATTCAGTATTGGATGTTTACACACTTAAACTTGCTAAAGTTATCTAAAACTTCATTGGTATGATACAATTATTGGAAAAACTATACTATGCATTAATAATAAATTTGATGGAAGCAAGAAAAACAGACAGTTTTTGAGAAACAAAATAAAATGTGAGGCTGTCAGTGACACCGCAATGTGTCCAGCAAATTCTGATATGATATTTTAAGAGAAAAAAATAATCGATTGTTGATGGAACGTTCAATAAGTTCATCCAGGGGCTTTATTACGATAAACTTAACACACCACTGGTTGTTTTGTTCAACTTATATCACTTAGTTTATAGACATAGTTTCAACAAACATAAACTCAATGTCATAAATTATATCATACCGATTGTCACAAAAAAATACCAATACTTTCAATCGTAAATATCGACATTACTTTATACAGCCGACACTGATGGTTGAGCCTCCACGACCAAGTATAGGCAGGTGTTCTGAGCAGTCAACTTAATCGATTCAAGGCTACAGGACCAATAAAATTAGCTGCAAACGAAAGTAAAGCACTAAAGCAGAATTTAACGGAGCGTGCTTTATAATAATACTTATATTCCTACACACTTGGAGTATTATCAAAACATGGAGAGTGACACGACTTTTCCCTCCACTCTTGGGTAATATATGTGTATATGACCCCAATTACAACCTAAACCACTTATATTCAGAAGGTCTCAAGAAATGCAGTAAGAAGTTGACAGACTCACAGAATAAAAGTTTCCTCACCATGATTCACGGGCTCAGTGACAGCTATCTTCGGCTTTGGAATACTCAAAATCGACTGAGCCACTAAAACAAGTAGGCATATTTAGTGTTACTGAACAAAACAACCAATGTAGTTTGGATAATTGGTTTTTAATCATCTTTTAATGATTTTGAACTGACTCTTGACGCACAATCCACCGATCTCAGTTAAATATAGTCACTGTTATCATGAGCTGTGTCACAATGACTGTAAAGAGTGATCGGGGACACTTTTTTTTCCCATCTCTAAAAATGCACAAGATACGAGGTGAAAAAGCTTACCGTGGACGTTAACTTGGAGGTGTTCAATTATCACTATACTAGGTCTGATTTTCAGCTTTTTATTTTTACTCGGCAACTTTTCGTCACATTCTGTATTTTTCTTCTCAGTATGATTTTGGACGTTAACAAAGCAAGACATACTGCTGTACTAAAGCTACCTTCGATATTTTATCAAACGCTTTTTTATGACCGTGGCGTTGCTAAAAAAAGCACCTGGAATCAGATGCTTCGGATTTTCTATTAGAAAAGGAAGTTCTATGAAATTGGTCACTTGCAGTAGCTCCACTTGCTAGGTTATTCTACTACTATAGATAGTGGTTACTGTACGCCAACAACGGTGATTGTCAGGTCCCTATACGCTAGGGTTTATTGTAAACGATTGTTTGTAACTATACCAAACAGAACTCTTGTATGTACATGTATACAAAGATATGTAATATTTGTATAATCATACAATATTAACCAATCCCTCTCTACCCAGCAATCAGGGATCCCACAGCATTGTAGTAAGATATTTCAAATAACATTCAAACAACTCGATTTTATTTGTTTGTAAAGTCTTAAGCATACTGTAAAAGAAGTACAGTTACGATGATACAGTTGGAACAAACTCAGACAGAAATAAAGTTTAAAGGTTACAATCAAGCTAACAATTTTTACAAGATATCCTCTTTTGTGGCACATGATTTGGAGATCTTCAGAGTGATCTAGAGAGTTTCAGTTGATGCGTAAAATAAATTAGTCTTTTCAAATATTAAATCTGAATATGTAGCTTTTGAAGATTAAAAAGAAGAAATATAAACGCTTATAATGATAACGGTAAATGTAACTATCTTAATTTGGTTAATCTATTCTACTTTTCGTCAAAGACTAAAAACCGACCAGATTGCAAATTTACAATCTCCAGTTATCAAGTGACAAGGTGCTATAGCAACGATCTGGACACATCTTACAGTAGATCATGCGGAACCCTGGAGTTTGGAACCTGCTAGCTTTTTTTCAACGGGCGAAACTACAACGTTTTTTCGTCCCGCTCTCAGGTATGTATATGCATACCGACACGGTGGTGTAGCGGTAGAGTTTCAGTTTCGTCGATCTTTCGAAATCAAGCAGTGTACGGGCATGGGTGGGACTCGGTTCGAGTCTTGCCGTTTGCCTAGAGGTTCGCTTCCGTTGCTTTTTTCCAGGGGTTCGATTGACTGATTCTTTTACATTACGGACAACGTTAGCGGGAGGGAGGTGTGCAGGAGCTCAGTCCTGGTGCCTATACCCTTCACCTGGACATAGAATCCGGTCAGAACTTAAGCAATACATTGGGCCGTTCCGGGATAGATTTTTCCCGAGTGGTTTCCTCACCCACAGGACCCGTCCTGGCGAATGCGGAGCGGCATTCCCTACCTAGGTTTTAAATTTCCAAAAGATAATTAGATAAAAAAAGTGCGGATAAAAGCATCAGACGAAAAAAACTTACGCTTTGGAGTTGAGGGCTCTTTTTTTGTGTATCGAAGGCATTTAAAAAAAAGTGATTTTCATCCTGCGGATACTAATCGCTTAACAGGTATAGTACATTACGCCACTAGGGCACAAAGTACAAACATGAGCGCCCGAAGGGTGCGCTTATTTTACTTTTGTGCCCGAGTCTCGTATATTATTTTTCTTGCCGAGGGCGCAAAGTGCAATTTTGTGCCCGTGGGCACACTTTGGGCCCGCAAAGTGGTTTCAAGGGCCCAAAGTGCGGCCTGAGGGCGAAAAGGCTCTGCTGCACTTTGGGCCCATGGTAAGAAAAAAAAAGAGGTTGATGCCTCACGTAATACCTACTCTAAACTTAAAAAGCCATGATATTGTTGGAGCAGCATCACGAGAAAATACGCCAGGTAATTTTGCTGCAGTTCTTATTGGAGCATTATCTGTGTTATGGGAAAGTCTCACTCACAATATATTTAATTTTAGTAGCAAACAACGCAACGAAACGTGGGACTTTTGAAACCAACGATGAGTCCAAAATCATGGAAACTATCGGTTTTTATTCAAAGCAAATAATATACGTATATATACATATTAAGGTTAGGTAACTAAAATAACTATTACAATTCGAATTTGAAGTGTTATATAACTACATTTATTGAATGTATTTGCAAACTTAACTGGACATACTTTAAAAATTGTGGGGACTATTTTTTTTTTTAAGTTAAATTGCGACAAGATTTGAATTCAGCGCTTTTTCTTGCTATTGGCTGGAGTCTCTCCTCTCTGGTGTCATCTGAGCTCAGATTGTTCACTGACCTTACCCATAGTGCACACCGTGACTTAGCTTCTGATTCTCGATCCGGTACTCACCTTGTCTTCTCTTACTATCGATTCACCAAGTGTATTAAAATTTAACTACACTACCATGAAGTGACGTATTGATGTCAATTCAACCTTTTTTTTTAAATTTGTTTCAAGAAATGTATAGTGAGGAGTGAATTCTATATTTTCTAAATTGACTATGATTGAGCACGTAATACAGTAAACATGCTTCAAGCACTTTGATAAATTTTGATTTTTGAAAATACCAACCATGAAAATTTATTAAATAAAAATACTAGAACGAGGCTCATTTTTTTTTAGCACAAAATATAAATTTAAAAACTTTATTTGCAATCCGAACATATTCAATATGAAAGAGTACTCTATTCATTTGATGCTTTTATTCAGTGAATTATAAATTGTATTAGTCTTGATTATTCATCCAAACATTGCTATAAATAGTATCTACGTCGCTCGAAAATGATTAATCACCTAATATTGATCTCAATCACGGCGTAAATAAAAAACAAATCCTCTAAACGAGATAATGTGATCATCAATAATTTAAATCCGCCAAGGAATTATGTACCCTAATGGAAGGTACAAAAAGTTAAAAAGAATCAGACGGGAGAGCGACTGACTGCTGTTAAAAAAAAGTCCACTTCAGCGCGGAGCAGTGAGGCAACGAGCTTTTAATAATGTTCTGTATAAGAATATCCATCATGCCTTTCAGATTCATGATTTTTTGAGTATTATCTTTTAATAAATTCGTGATTGGGAATAATTAGCGTAAATGTATACGTAGATTTTGTGATGAAGTAAATAAAATACTTCCGATGGGAACGTATCCATAGACACAGACAAGCACAATCATAAATAAATGCCCAATTCAACAAACGTCTATATATTTGTTATACTTGGCAAGTACAAATTGATCCTACACGCTGAGTGGAAATCATAGTATCAGATGATTTTAATTTCATGCAGATCAAGTAAACGGGGATTCTTAAATTTGATGAGACTTTGAGCTACAAGCTGGATTACGCATAAGTGCGTTAATAGCGAAAAGAGAAAAGCCGTAATGTCAAGGCAAAAGTGCCCCACGGCTCGTGCCTGAAATGCACACGGCAGTTACGAGGCTGCACTTGGTAGCTATTATTGTAGCTACACTTTATGTTGGATTTCACTGCAGGCGCACTGCTATCGGGGTGGCTGCTTTGTGCATTTGCTTTTAAAGGAGGGTTCGGGTGTTCTGTAATCCTATCGCGAATGAGGGGGCTCGCGTGTGGCTGCTTGTACGAGATAAGCGACAATATATGGTACGTGTATGCGCGTCTGGTATGTTGCGTAGAAATTTTGAACGTCCCGACAATGACGCTTTTGACGAGGATTTCAGGTGGTTTTATGAATTTCTCCAAGGTCATGTTTTAGAATGATTGTCCAACGATACGTGAGTTGAAGAACGCATCTTCTCAAAAATTTATCAAACAAACGTACCATCTCAATAATGTATTATAAAAACGTATCATCTAAAAATGTATTATAAAAATGTATCACTTTACAATTCCGCATAAAAACACATTATCTCATAGAAAAACGTAGCATCTTAACTAATATCGTATTCTATTTGAATTCGTTTTGACAAGTTTAACATAGTTTCACTTGCCTTTTATTTAAAAAAATATTTAGTATAAAAACAGTCCAAGTATCAAAAATGATATTTACGTTTTGTATGAGTATAAGTAATACTAATCTTTACTTTTATTAACTATTACAATAATAATTATACTGAGGGAATTAATTTTTGGGTGCAAAGTGCATCAAAGTCAATAAATTTTTCAGGATAATGTTAGGTAATAATTTTTCTACGTTATTAAGAGGTAATTTTTTTTTCAAAAACTTATTGAGAAATCGTACATTTTGTACCGAGGGCAGAAAATGCAAATTTCTGCCCGTGGGCGCATTTTGGCCCGCTAATCACTTTCGGCCCCCGGGGCCGAAAATATTTTCCTGCCCGTCGGCCGAAAGTGATTAGGAGGGCCGAAAATGCGTCCCGAGAGCAGAAAGGCTCTGCCGCACTTTCGGCCCTAGGTAGGAAGATATATTTTTCCTACCTCGGGCACTTTTGCAACCCTGGTACGCCCTCGGTAGGAAAAATAGGGTTCGCCCCCCATGTGCATCCGTTCAGGGTGGTCCCAACAGTCCCTCGGGCGTTGCTTCGCAAGAGCCCTTGGGCCCAGGGACCGCCCTGGAGAGATGCACTTTTGTGACGAAAAGTACTATTTCTTTGGCATTATAAGATGATACGTCTTTATATTACATTTGTAAAATGATAAGTTTTCATAATACATTATTGAGATGATACGTTTTTATAATACATTTTTGAGATTATACGTTTTTATAATACATTTTTGAGATGATACTTTTTTATAATACATTATTGAGATGATACATTTTTACAATACATTTTTTACATAATACGTTCTTTAACTCACGTATCGACAAGTTGTATTAATGTAACAAGATCAAACTCGTGTGTCATTCGAGACGAAAGTATTTTTGTATTAAAAAAGCTATTTTTCGAAGTTTGACATATTGCATGTAAGATATTGTCGATCGCAAAAATATCTCAAGAACTCGGAGGTGAGTTTTTTTATTCTCATCAGATATTAATGTTTAATTGAGGCTCTTTTGTATTTATTAAACGATTTAAGATAATGTGATCGTGAAACATGTTTTTAAATTATCAATGTTTTAAATTTAATAAGTAAAATTTGTTAAGTATACATAAATATTATAAAAACTTGAGACCCGTACGATCAAAACAGATAATAGTTAAAACGTTCATTATTCTAAAATTTTTTTCGATGTATTGTGATGTCATTGAAATCTTATTACACGCTAATCTATGGATTTGACAATATTAAATCAATTGAAATTTGTTTCTTTTATTCCAATAAAAACCAATTTAGTTTCATATAAAATATCTGGTTATAATATACATCGTTATTACAAAAAGACTGTATGCCAAAATCGCGTTTCAAGTATGTACGTGTCGATATGGAATAAGTCTCACAAATAAAAGCCATTTTCCACGGAGATCGCGTTTTTCTCGGAAAGAAAATGGTACGATTATGTCTTTCAATTATTCACAGAGAGGAATATTTTTTTTTGCGATGAAAATCCTTCCACCTATTCACGAAAGAATTCGTTGTGGTGAAAAATTGATCATTAAAGATCTACCGGAAGTTGTAGTTGTTGCTAATCTAATTATACTTTTCCAATCATTTTGATGATTTATCTTCTACCCCAAAAAAATCACAGTGCTTTACCTATTTAAACTTTACCAAAAGTAATTTTATTGTTCCTTCAACCGGATAATCGATAAGCACGGCTATCAATTCCGAATGAAAACCAGAGGCGAACAAACCTACACCGTAGTGTACCCCGAAATCGATGCGCGTTGCGTCAAGGGAGGAAGCGACAGTTTAATTTACAGCCACACAAGAGCAAGGCGTCTACTGTCACCACCAACTTGGCTGACTTATAGTTTTGTCTGGTCTGTTTTAATTTCAAACCGCGTGACACTTCTCGCTCACAATCAGCCCAAGACTTTGACAAATCGCTTTTTGTTTTTGTAGCTGGATGGTATTGTTATTTTTAGCCATTAGTATATTACTTGGGGTCTGAATTTTTCGTTGATTTCTCTATTTGATTGTTTTTATTTTTTTAGGCAGGCACCATCAACAAGGTTCATCGTGGTGATATAGAAGTGTGCCATAATAAATTGATAGGGACCATATTTGAAGTTGTAAGGAGTCATACGTGAGCAATCAAACCAAAAAAATTTGTTTTCCTACTCTAACGTATTGAAATTTTTTTTTAGTCGTTTTATCTATTTTTTGTTTAAATTATGAGTCCGTAACGTAAAAAAAGGAAATGTTTATATTCGGAAAGGGTAACTGACGTTTATTTTCAAGAAAAGTAAAATATAAACTAGAGAAATCAGTGAAATGTGTGATTAAAAAAAAATAAATATCCTATCGTTCAGTACGTCAATTTTCTTATTTCACCATACTAATAATTGTTGAAAAAAATGAGAAATAGTAAATAATTGATTGTAAAAAATAAAGAAAATTTCCAAATTATATTAATCATAAATGAAAGTTATTTTAGTATAAGTCCACCGCTAAACATTGATATCAAGTAATGTATTTTTGAATGTATTTTTATCCCTAAGTAGAATCAATGTTATTTAATATATGCTATGAACATTAAAATCGTGTCGTTTGCCAGCCAGATCAATACAGTAAACGAGTCATTGAAAACATAAACAATATAATATTTGCGACTAATTCTATTCAACATAGTAAATTACTGATTGATTTTAATATTAGCAACCCAATAACTCCTAAATATTATAGGACAAACGTCCAAGTGGTGCATATCATGATAAAATAATTTTTCCTACTGATGGGCCTTAAAGTATTTATTTTATTAAAATAAATATAGCCATTAGTACTATTCACACTTATAGAAACGATTTAAACAATATATACATACATATATTATAGTATGAACAAATTTTGTTTTTTCATTTGACAATGTCAGAATTGGCATGCCACGAGAATCGAACATCTGCAGGTACCTGAGAACGACAGGTACGGAGGCGTGAGGTAAAAATTAGAGATGGGTGAATTTGAACATAATATACCCTCAATCTGAGTGTACTGTGAATCACGACGAAGGATATCTTATTCCATGGATCAAAGGAGCTGGTGTGTGTTTTCAGTGCACTATTCAAAATCTGTTCAATTATAAACAAAATTCTGTTCGAAAATGAACCGACTACACACGTTTTGTGTAAAGTATATTTCACACAAATTTCGTGTTAACAACAAACAAATCTTGGGTTGTTTAGCCATTGTACTCATATCTTATACATAAACTTTGTGTACGAAGTACACCTATTTTGTGTAATTTTTACAAATGATAAGTGTGAAATAGCAAACTACACACAATTTTTAACTGTGTATTTATGTTTATATGAAGAAATTATTATTATATAAACTATTATTTTATTAAATTATGTACGTATACGTAATTAAAAAATACTCTATTTAAGTTTAAATGTTAGATAAGTCTACACACAAAACATAATCTCCTAATTTCTTAATCTGTTGATGATCGCTCACTGCTCCGTACAATATATGTTCACTAGACGAATAACTAATTCACACTGTTAACAAAGCATCTGATGAGCTGCGCAGCTCATTGCGCAGTATAAAGTGCTCAGCTTAGATAGGTCACTGACACTGACACACTAAGCTGTACATTATATTTTACACGAATTTCGTGTAAAGAGTACACACGTCTTGTGTTATTTAGCCATTGTACTCATATCTTGTACACAAATTTTGTGCACGGTATACAAATTTTTTGTGTACGAAAAACACACATTTTGTGTAATTTTTAAAAATAATAAGTGTAAATAAGCAAAGTACACAACATTTTTAACTGTTTGTGGTTAGTTAGATACTGCATAGAATAGTGCTGAACACATTATATACTTCAAAAGTGAAAGAGGGCAGAGTTGTATTAGATGGTAAATAATAAGGATTGGGATCAAAAATAATATAATTCATTTTTACATATCTTACGGGAATTCGGTTCGGGAAAATTGTGTAATACATTTTTATTAAAAAACTATAACCAACTTTTGCAAAAACCATAATCTTTCATATAGCACACTTTATAATTTTATATAAAAGTGATACCATTAACATTGTTTATTATTTTTTTGATGGATTCATCAGTATGACAAATGCCTTACATCTATATATACATATATTATAAGGGAGAAACAATTTCAGTATTGATTTTTTTCGTGCTCTGTTTGATTGAGGCATCCACTTGTTTATAATTATGCAACATAAGTCTATTATACGTAGTTCAACGTAATTACGTAATCTAGGCACGCGTATCGTATTTTATATTTATGAGATTTTTACATGACAAAAAAAAGGTTATTACAAAACTGTATAGCTTAATGAGGGTATATTTCTTCCAGTTCCTGTTGAATGAAATCAAATATCGGGTCTGACGAGTATTTTATTTTCTGCTACATCATGCACATGTTTTAATCAAGAAGTCAATTTTCTTGTGCAGTTGTAATGAAGTGCCTTTTTCGCCGTCAAGGTATGCTGGAATAAACATTCGAAAAATGAACACAATGAGAAGGTAAAAAAAAAATTATTTTTTCATTGAAACTAACATGTTATTCCTTCCCAACAATATAGAATTGAAATGTTTCACTTAGAAAATGTACAATTAAGGAGGCTCTTTACCAACTACGTGATTCAAAGGACTAACTGGGATGTTTAACTCGTTAGTATTCAAAGAAAAGTCGATGAATCAACAAAGATATATATACACAAGTCAAACTCTCCTACTTGACTACTTGACTAGAGCAGTACAAAAGAGAGCTACCTTAAAAACTTAGGTTTTAAGTTATTTTAAAACCTTCGCATAAAATGGCATATTGTCACATTAGTTGGTTGCAGGCTAAGGCTTAATGTTTCATGCGATAATAATTTGCATTTTTCTATATTCCAGAGGCTTCTGCTCCTTTGGTTTCTGTAAAATTGGTCGATTATAGAACTAACAGCAGTTTTTTTCTGCTAGTATACCATTAATGGACGATTTATCCTCTTCACTTTGCAAATAAAATGATAATAATCTCTCGATTTGATATTTTTCCAAGGAAGTACTATTTCGTTTGGTCCAGAACCAAATTGAAACTAGATGAAATGTCCAATGAACAGAACGGGCTATAGTTGCTATTTCTAGAATTCAAAGGTAAGAAACGAAACAGAGGAGGTGAAAGAAAAAAAGAGAGAATTATGTAGTGGGATGGATATTAACGCATTCTTACCGCGAGTGATCAGTTCTGTACGGTAGATTTGACTAAAAAACGTAACTCCTAAACGACATCAGCCATTGTATTGGTAAATATTATCTGCTCTTGTAAGTTTTTAGCCTCGTTGATCATGGAAACAACAGTAAAACAACTTCCTGGTGTTGTAGTGCCATGGAAAAATGATTTGCGATAGTTTAAAAGGCTTATACCGGTACTTAATATGTATAGACAGGTAGTGAAAAATGGCTTGCATTACTGAAAAGAAGGTGAATATTCACATGGAAAAAATCATTTTGTTCTATATTGATGATGGTGAAATCTTTAAAAAAATAATTATGAAGAAGTATAATATCAGATAATTAAGAGAAAAATGATGTGGTCAGCACACAACAATAATTTCCTCCGCTGCATTGTCTTTATTTTAATACAAGCTACTGTTCTCTTCTATATCACAATTCTCTTCGCTCATAAGTCTGATGCCTGACCGGGATGTGTTTCTCTCTCCCTCCTCTTCGACCTGAGGCTGTATTAACACCTCAATATTCCGAGTTTTGCCTTGATGCGTAAAGTACCGACGATATTCCTCCTTTAGTCTCTTGGTCGGTCATCGAACTTCACCGTTAATTTTTCATCTTTCCACTATTTGTCTGCTTCTATCTCTTCTTTCCTGTTTCAACACATACATCAGAGTAATAGCCCAACGGCTGGCTCTCTCTCGGGGAGAATGGTTTTAGTCGGTAGGCGCCGGCCGTGTATGACCAGCATCACGTAGTATTATTGCACTATAATCCAGGGTAAATCCGGTACTCTTTCTTGCAGTAGCTTCGTCTACGCAGAGGCTTTTTTAGAAGATATCCTTCTTGCCGCTATCAAACCAAAAAATAAAAATAAAAAAGATTGTGTTGTATGATTTTCATTTCAACTCGAAAAACTGTTTTTTCAGCTTTCGTTTTTTATTTTTATCAATCTCACTCGAAAAAATATTATATGTGTTTTTTACTGATATGATCAAAACATAATGCAGGTTATGTGATAAAGAGCAGTGACAATAGTAATCATTGTAATTGAAGTAATGGTAATAATACAACATGATTGTGTAATTAGCTTCAATAACTGCTTGGTCTAAGGCTTAAAATTCATAAGTTTAATTGATCAGATGACCAATAAAACACATATAAAGGCTTAAACGATAATTTTATACGTGGTGTCTATTTGCACCTAATCCACGTAAATACGTGGGAATAAGGTCTTGATATCTACGTGAACGTGGAAATAAGGATTATTATATCCACGTAAAACAAAGTTAACAATAACACTACTGCCCACACACCCATCGAGGTGTTTTCTGTATTGTATATTATCCACGTATTTACGTGGATTTGGTGCAAATAGACCCAGCGAATTTTATAATGTGGCGTTTTTTAATAAATTTCTTGTTATTAATAGATAGTCTTTTAAACTCTTTATAACCAATGTATTAATCTATTGCCTCTACTCTGGCCTTTCTTAATACCTCTGAAGAGTTTTAATGTGGTGGTTCATGATTACTTTTCATCATAGCTAATTGATTTTTCCTAAAATTCCTCCTTCACATTACACACATTACGCAAACCATTTTTCCGGCAAGATTTTATAACGTGGCGAGTGCAGCGGCACTCACACATCAGTCAGCTACTTCTCCGAAAACCACAATCATCCATCACATTTAAAGACATGCGCGTCCACCGTTTATGAATTTGTTAACGCGTTAAGTGCATTTTTTCCCTCAGGAGTAACGTTGCATCAGCCATTCTGTGAAACTCCGACACGCGCATAGTCACACTCGCACACTCTCTCGCTCTCACTCCCTCACAGACGTATCATCCACTCTCCCCGACAGACTGTATGCTTTAGTATATCTTTAGCATACAGTTGGTCGGTGCATTTGAGAACACTGCTCCCCAAGCCACGCGCTCCCGGAAAATTCGTTTCCGCACGTAAGCCACTGGTCCCCCAAAAACCGTATATAAGCCAGCCGTGTGTCCACATTCAGATAGTTTAGAGGAAATTCTCATCGTGGATCAGTCGGTCCATCAGCATCTCAATCGGGCAGCCGGGGTCGATTGAGGGCATTATTACCTTGGACTCACCAATTACGTCAGTCTGCAGTCTCGTGTTTTCAACCCACCACCTACACGCAGTAGAAAAAGTAAGTTAATTTTTATTAATAAAATACAGGAAAAATAATTACGGGTTTAGCCACCTTTTTTTTAAACAATATCTCTCTCTTTCATCTATCTTTGCGGAACCCGTACTGGAATTACACCCAGGTCGAGTTCCAGTAGTAATATTTTTTAAATTATTTATTTTAAGTTGT